>JBBPDC010177703.1:0-16262 GCA_037974485.1 Hemigrammopetersius urotaenia | reverse complement strand
CAGGAGCGGGAGGAAAGAATCAATATTCAGGGGAAACGGGACGGTGTCTGGAGGGAGAAGGCGAGCCAGCCGTAACAATGAAGGCCTTCTCGTGTCCCTTTTTTCTCTCCGGGTTGACCAGAGGAGAATGGGTTCCACTTTTGTGTATTGGTTTCTTCCGAAGTTTTTTCCTCCAGTTTAGAGGGGTTTTCCTCACCTCTGTTGCCTGCGGCATGACTACAGTGACTACATTTTAAAGAAAAAGCAGCATCAATATATAAATCAAACCAGAAATTGAAGATAATAAGTAATCAGTAAACACAGTGAATGAAAAAGAGTACACTTTCACAGTATGTACAGCCATCATTCTTAATGCTGAGGCTTTCTCAGCCATCTGATTCTACAGGTCTCTGTCTCCATGCACAGACACTGAAAATATAGAGAAAATCACCCCCTTTAAAGCCAACCCATGCATATACATGAGGATTATGACGAGCTGGGATAAAATTCCCAATTACACCAATGTCAACATTAATGTCAACGTCAATGTCAACGTCAATGTCTACTTTATCTATATAGCACTATTATAACAACAGAGTTAATAAGAGTGCTTTAGAATACGGAAAAAATCCGCTTGTTAGTTTTGTATTATTATCAAAAACAACAGACATTTAAACAAAGGCAATAGTAAGCTACATTACAACCAGTAAATATAGATTATTAGACATGACATGCTGACCCATGTCATCTCCAGCAAGATGGCTAAAAAGGTTTCCTTGACCTAGAATGTAACAGCTAGCCTGTGAAACTGATGCCAACTTTTCTTGTACATCACTATAAAAAAATTAGTCATCCATCCAACCATTTTCTGAAGTACATATCCTAAAACGCTGCCCCAGGACGTTCTTCCAGTGGTCCTAAGGTGGAAGAGCACCCTGCATCGGCCACCAATCCATCCCAGACATTAATATTGACCATTGTTAACATTAAAGTGAAAGTGACCGACCCCAGTGTGAACAGCTCAAAATTCTTCCTCTGCATTTAACCCATTCACCAAGTGAAGCAGGGGGCAGCCATGGCTTCAACATTTGATCAAGGCAGAACATATGGTTTTTGATCTTTACCGTGGGTACTTCTAATCTCTCTCTCTTTTCTTCTTTAAGGCAATAAGTTCTCCTCTTCCCATGCCCTGCTGTTGGTGGTGGGCGTCTGGTGTTACTCTGCCATTTTTGCCGTGGGTCCCTTGTCAGGCTGGGGCCAGTATGGCTCAGAGCCATATGGGACGGCCTGCTGCATCGACTGGTATGCACCCCACCACAGCCTGCCTGCCATGTCCTACATCATCTGCCTCTTCTTCTTCTGCTACATTGTGCCGTGCACCATCATCTTCTTGTCCTACTCCTTCATTCTCATGACGGTGCGGGGGTCCCGGCAGGCCGTGCAGCAGCATGTCTCTCCTCAGAACAAAATCATCAATGCCCAAACCCTCATTGTCAAGGTACAGTTCCGGATGCTACTTTGTGTTGTGCAATTTCTTACTGGGTTTAAATTATTATCATTATGTACATTATAATGATAGTCTACCATGTAGAACATTGTGTTTTTGATTGTTTACTAAATAATTTCCTGCGATATCCAGTATATTATTATTTTAAAAATTAACGCTGATTAATTGTACTGTTTGATGTTAACCTGGCCAGGTGTTCTGACAAAACATGCAATCCACTGAGATGAGCTACAGCGCTCTTCTGCACATGTGCAGTTCCTCAGTCTAAGGATTCAGTACCATTCCCCTGAATCTGTGCTATGTTGGGACACTGGCAGCTGTATAAGCTTCAAGGGAGCATTTTTCCACAGGGTAGCACAAATCGTCAGAACACCCTGCTTCACTGTAGCATTTCTCAATGTTAGAACCTAATTGTATAAACTGACTCTGACTCTCTCTCTAGGCACGTTTTGTTTAAATATTTTTTTTCTGGGATTATGCATATTATTTGCCTATTTCTAATCCTTATTAATCCTAAACCGACCGTATAAACTGTATAAGCTTCAAGGGAGCATTTTTCAACAGGATAGCACGAATCAATAGACTCTACTCTCGATTTGCACAACGCTAGCATTTTTTGACAAGGCAGCATAATTCATCAGAACACCCATGCCTGTATGTTGTCTTAAACTGCACCATTTAGATGTTCTATTATTGTTCTTGCTGAAGCATTTTTTTCCCTCAGCATTTCCGGCCATAATTTTGATGTGACCATTACTGCACAGTGCATTAAATAAAACAATTATTAAATGAAAGAGACATTATAAATCTGTAATGTTGATTATTCAAACAAAATTCATTTACATTTTTAAAGTGTCGGGGGAACCCGCGTCCGTGATTTACCTCGGGGGAACCAGGGACCAGACAGGCAGGCATCCATGACAGTCAGATTCTTTTATTAAACGTGAACGTGAAAAACAGGAAATAAAAGAAACCTGGCTCTGTGGCCGCTACCGAACAGGACCATGAAAACAGGGTACAAACAGGGAAAATGAGGCGAAATGAGGCAATGGACAGATACTGTGGTCCACACAGACAGAACTTAAATACTAAGAATAATCAGTGAAGAAACAAAGCAAGTGAACACCAAACCACGTGACACAAGAACTAAAACAGACATGAAATTCAAAATAAAAGTCCCCAAAAACTATAATAAAACAAAACCAAAACAGCGACCCCTAATCAGAGAGCTTGTAATTATTGTTTGACACCCCTTCTTCTTATAATTATGTGCAATAGCCTTATCAAGTAAAACATCACTGTAAAAATTACTTTTACATACTCCTGATCTCTATTATGTGCAATAAGAGACTCCTAACCACCATTTGTTTTGCTACTAATTCACTTAATGGTAATTCTACTAATTCACGTATTTATTTAGACTTTGTGTTTTATATTGTTCTTGTGTCTGTGTCTCTTGTGTGTCTGAGCATAAGTCATTTCCACCAGGATGAAAAACATTTTCTGGTTCTTATTCAGCAAGTTACTGTCACATGTGAACACAGGTGAACACACCACAGCACAGCAAACAGTGTGAATAGTGAAATTCTTCTCTGCGTTTTACTAATTGGGTCTGACAGTGGCACCACTAAGGTAATCTTTAACATTCTCACACTCTGCTCCCCGCGTGCTGTATCATTGGCTGCCGGCTGCTTCACTTGGGTGAATGGGTTTAAATGCAGAGAAGAATAGTGAGTTCATGCATTACAAAAATGTATGCTTCACTTTCACTTCACTCAGAAAAAAATATCTAACTGATGTATTTCTGTTTGTTTTCACTCCACCTAGCTCTCTGTGGCTGTATGTATTGGCTTCCTGGTGGCATGGAGTCCATATGCTGCCGTGTCCATGTGGGCGGCCTTCGTGAATGAGGACGTGGTCCCTCCTGTGGCGTTTGCCATTGCAGCAATGTTTGCCAAGTCCTCCACCCTTTATAACCCGATGGTCTACCTGGGCTTCAAGCCCAACTTCCGCAAGTCCTTGTGCAGAGATGTTGCCAAGTGCAAGCGGACGTTGTGCCCATGCATATGCCAGCCCGAGGTGACTGGGAAAAGGACTTGCCATTCTTCGAGGCACAGCAAAGAGGAATGCCACTCCTCCCGGCTCTCCAATGGCCTCTATGAAAGCCACCAGACCTGCAGACACTGTCCAGATGGTGGCAAAGATCATGGAATGGACACCACGCTGCAAAGAACAGTACTGATCCTCACTGGATCCACACACAGTGAGGTGGCTGTCAGTCAGCTGTCCAATGAGATGCAGAGCGATTTCCTTTAGACTGAAGAAAAGCTGGACTTTCTGAGCAAACAACAAGCAGGTGGGATCTGTACAGAAAGATGAGCCATCTAACATAGATTCAAATATACTGATGTTTTGACAGATATTAAATGAACAACAAAGCAAATCAACAAACATAAGGCTAGGACTTTCTCATCTGGTGTGTGTGACCACATAAAAGCTTTGGAATTTTTAGAAGACACTGGTTTGCTTGGATTGAGCATGCACCTATACAAACCCTACCAATGCAGTTGCTGGTCTGAAAAAATTCAGTTGCATCCACATTTTCCATAAAGTTTGGAAGATTCTGCACTTTCCTATCTGCTGATGCACGCAATACCTGATGTATCCAGAGTAGATTTAGTTTCAAAACTGCTCACTGTTTTTGGAATCACTTGTCAATAGTTATTCAGTAATAACACAATAATTATATAAACCAAACCCATTGAGGTATTTTTAGATTACTTTTTCATTATAACATTTAAAACAGTGACTTTAATCAAGAAATCAAATCCAAGATGTATTTTTATTTATTTAGTATTTGAAATATACAAGGAACAAAAAATTAAATAAATTGTCTATACTTAATTTGAAATTATAGGACACACACAATCATTATTCTTACTATTATTGTTATTGTTATAATTATTATGAACTACTAGGTATCTATTAAATATAATAACAACATAAAGAGAGCAGATGTACAGATTTGAAACTTAAAAATATACATTGTGCCTGAAAAGGTACTCTTCAAGGATAAAAATATGCTGTAATGATTCATTTGTCATAATTTATACATTATATATATGGCAATTCGTGTCATTATAACTTCAAACGGTGTCATTTAGGAGACATTTACAGCTCTGCTCACCACTCTTCCTCAGGTAAGTGACACACACTCACCCAGCTACCCTCATGATGTACAAGAAAATGTGATCCAACAGACCAGGTCACCTTCTTACATCGCTCCAAGAGACGTTTCTGATGATCTCATATATATCGTGAGTGCTTTTGGTGGTGGACAAGGGTCAGCACTCTGGGCACTCTGACTGGTCTGCAGCTTTGCGCCTTTACCAGCAATGGGCGCTGCACTGTGAGCTCTGCCAGCCAGCATTACCTTTTTTCTGACCTGAGTCCGGCCAGCATAAACTTTTTCAGTTTTTGCTACCGCAGCGGTTCTGTAAGATCAAACAAGATGGCTTCGCTCCCCATGTGTATCAATGAAAAGACCTTGTTCACTGATATTGCAGATTCACCATTATCATTTCTTGGTCCACTTTTGGTAGGTACTGACCACTGCGCACCAGCAACCCCAAGAAGGCCCACCATGCTGGAGATATTATAGTCGTGTGATATATCCCACATCAACACTGAAACATTGAGTAAGATAACCAGTGTTATCCACTTCATCAGTAGTTTAAATGTTTAACTATTTACGCTGCTTTTATATTGATTCCAAACTATTTATCAGTGATTCCAAACTTGCCGTTGCCAGAATAATCTATTATTGTTCTTCTATATTTCTGACTATGCATCCCAAGTGCAGGGAAATGAGGTGGATGAGGTGAGATGAAACATCAAAAGATGCAACAAGACAGTTTTTAGGGATTTTTTTTTTCAACCAAGCCTCAAATCTAATATTTATATCCTATATTTAACATTCTTGTTCTGTGTTATGTTATACCTCTTGTTGAGCCGTCTTTGGTCAGGTGACTGTGAATGTTACTGAGATGATTATGTACCAAAAGAAAATCTCTTTCATTGGAACAAGTTCCCTTTTGTGTCTCACATTCACTGATCTCAGATAAAAGCTGTGTATAGCTGTGTATATATTCCTGTTCACTGCAAAAAATGACCATACATCAGTACCTCTATAAATGTTCACACATTTTATTCACAGCTGTGAATCTATTTTTGAAATGGGGTGAGGCAATGAAGTCATAATTTTCTGTCTGAAAATGTGTAAAAAAATATAACATGGAAAAAAGCACCACAGGATAATTTTACTTCTGGGTACGAATGTACTCTGTTTCTTGGAGATATGTGTTCAGAACTTTTCTTCCAAAAAGTTTTTTTAAGAAAAAAAAGTCAGTATCTCAGTATTGAACAAATGTGATTTTGAACTTTCAGCCAAATACGATCTGCTGCATTTGTAGAATTTGACTACATAGATGATCACTTTGATCTGTGCCAAGATGCCATTATCTCAAAACACAGAGGCTATTTGGGTAATAAGCCAATGAGACAAAAATTATTACCTGCCCAAAATGCCTTTTACACTCAGCAAGAACAACACCAAGCAGTCGTGGCATAGATTTTGAGGCTGCAATACTTATGAATGTGTCTTGTGACATCTGGCATCCAGATTTTAATGAAATTTGGAGATCTGGGGAACACATCAAGCCTCTCCTGAGCAGTATTTGCAGTGTGGCAGGGCACATTATCCTGCTAATAGAGGAGACTTTCATTAGGGAACATTGTTACCATTAAGAGGTTTACCTGGCTCTAAAACTGACATCCACCTGAATGTAGGGCCCAAGGGTTCCCAGCAGATCATTGCCCAGAGCATCACACCCCTTCTTCTCATAGTGCATCCTGTTGCCATCCCCAGGACAAAATTAAGAACTTAAGAAGGAAAATAATAAACAAGATTTACCATCTAGGCCATCTCCTTCCACGCTCTAGTTCTTATGTTCATGTGCCCATTGTAGGGGTCACTGACGTTCTTGCAGATATATGTTAATTTCAACCTGTTTGAGGTACTTGACTGTGTGCCTCACAAAAAGGTTTACTGTTTTTATTTGACTACATGCTACAGTTGCAGCAGATCTCTCCAGTCCTAATTTGTCTGGTCACATTTTTTCTTTATACCAACTCTCAGCACACCTCATTGCCTAACTTGGGTGTGTCTGGAGCTCATAGTAGATTGACTTAGGCCTCAAAATCTTGATTGACTGTCATAAAGTCTGAATGCCTCAAAACACTACATTAATAGAGATTCTTTATGGTGATAGTCTTGATGTTACTGGCTGGTTTCATGCTACTGGCTACTAAAATCCTCATGCTGGATATCAGAATTGTAATATAATTTGGTTAAATAAAACTAATTGAGCAAAATAATCTTGGCATGTAACAAATATAACTGTACATTTGCAGGTCCATGTGAGTTATCTGGGTTTTTAAAGCAAAGTACTTATTAGAATGTGTGAATACAATGACAGCAAAAATTGTAACTGCAATCACCACAATTTCCAGGGTTAGTGTAAGTAAATAAAAGATGCAATTCAATAAAACATTTTCTTTTATATTTGATACTTGGTTTACACTAGGCTGATGCAGTTCTTGAAATATTTTCAGTCATTATTGGGCTTTTTTAAATTTTCAGTAATGCCCTAATTGTTACTGTTAGAACTGCAAAAACATTTGGTTATGGTTGTGTGAAATGCCTACTGACCTCGACTGGTGTTGTTCTGTTTGAAAGTATGCAAAACAGGAAATGCCAAATTTGTGGTGCTCTTTACCTGATTTAGATGTCAGTTTTTCTTTATGAACATGTGCTTAATTATTTATTGGTTGATTTTATTGTGTTTTTATGTAGTATGTCGAAATGAACAAATATTGTATGTGTAAGTCCAAAGACTCAGGCAGAAAAAAACATATATAAAAACAATTAAAAACAGAATGCCTGAAAACTGTTCTAGATGCTGTCATGTTTGTTTCAAAATAGCAATGTTCGATAAGTTCCAACAGCACTGGGTTTCAGGTTCCACATCTACCATGGTCCAATGGTCCCCAGATCATCAATCTGAGAAGTGAAACATGAAAGACAGTGTGAATATGCATTTGAGGAGGTAAACGTAAAAAGGAAAGGGGCCAACAAACCTGGGAGATAACTTAGATTAGACAGAGCAGTGGCTTGGGTTGTGGGGTGGTAGCAGCCTAGTGGGTAGGATACTTGCTTCTGGAACAAGACGTCATGGGTTCGAATCCTACATTCAGCATACCACCGCTGGGTCCCTGAGCAAGACCCTTAACTCCAAGTTGCTCCAGGGAGACTGTCCCCTGTAATTAGGTAATGGAAAATCCCCTGTAGTTTGGATAAAAGCATTTGATAAATGCTGTGTAAGTAAAGTAAATGTGTCCAAACACACACTCAATAAGATTTAGGCTGGTGGGGCAGAGAGTTTTGCTTATATTCTGCCCAAGTCAGGAACTCTGCCCAGTCATACTGCCGGCCATGGCAATATGCCTGGAGGAATCTGACAAGCTCCTAAATAGTGCGCTCAGTCTGTAAAGGTAAACACCGTATATGTACTATACAGTTTACACTGAACCCCTGCAGTACCAGAACGTAGAATATCGATGTACTGTATAGACTGTACTGTCATTCATGCGCGTGTGTTTTCTTTGGTATAAGCAGGTGAATACAGTAATAACTTCATTTACTTTACAGTAATAAAAATACAGGGCTTTAAGAAGAAATTCTGGACTGCAGTGTCACAGTGCAGCAGCCAATCAGCAGCAAGAGAAAATAAATAACCTTCTCAAATTGGCTACTATCAAATCTCCCGCCTTTGAGTACAGGTGTCTATGATGTCCGGGCATCGAGTTCCACACCACCTCATCTTCATACTGGTTCTTTATGTATGGGGAGGCGCTGAGCAGCTATGGTTCACTCCATTTAGGTGTCTGTCACTTGTTTCCCGTAATCAAATTGTCCTCACATTTCTCATATGAAATCCTATCAAACTGAAAAGTTCCACTGAGTAGAATAGAGCAGCTTTAAGAAACTGTGATATGCCTAGCTTGTGGCATTACATCACATTAAATCCATGCTAGGATGATGAGCTTCTTTCCTTGTAATAAACAAACAAAAAGTGCATTGTGTAATTAAGTTCATGCAGCTGAAGGCCCTGGAGGCATCTCAGTTCAATTTATGGTGTCACCACCAGGCAGAAAACCTCCAGATAAAGCTAGAACCAGCAATCCACCCAAATGCTCCATCGTTTGTCCTTTCCGCCTCCTTTTGTCCTTAATTAGAATGTAAAAATCCTGAGGATTACACAGAGGATTTCTACTATAACAATACATTGAGGAGGTGGTCATGAAAGAGCGCTAGGAGATTTATCTCAGTCCTTTCTCTGCATGAAGCACTAGCACGAGCTACAGCTACAGATTTAGGTTGTCTTTGTGCTAGTTTTATATTGGCCTAGAAATGAGCTTCTCCTCCCATGCAACCAACACTGGACGGCCAAGATAGCACTGGATAATAGTGGTTGTTCGCTGTTTATTTTTGAACTTATTTTTGCACTCAGTCTGAACTTATTTTTGAAGGAAATGTTTATGCTGTTTAATTCACTCTTCCCCATTAAAAATGTGATTTCTCAAGGCTGTTGTTGCGCTGAATGACTCTGCGAATAGAAGTAAACTGAAATATAGCGGTCATAATAGGTCATAATCAGGTGCTTAACATTAATAATTTCCAAAATGAAAGGTCATCAGTGCCGAAATTTGTCTTCCTCAGATGTACCTATTAACCTATGTATATTGTTGCACAGCCACAAACCTGTCTGTTTTATATAGCGTTGAATTTGAATATATGGATATATTATATATCAGGGGTTAGGAAAAAACTGTCATTTGTTCCTATATTTCAGTATTACTCTCAAAAGGTTTTGTCACGGTCGCCTTGCCCTCTCCTCGTAGACACTGTTCTCTGTCCCCTGAGTATTAGTTTTCCCATCCATTACGTTTCCTTTCTGTCCTTCTCTATCTCCATGCCCTGTCTGCCCTTATCCCAATCCCCCTCCTTTTCTCCCTTCCTCCCTTTGTCCCTTTCTCCCTTTAGAGTCTCCGAGTTCAGTTTGTATCACTCCCCGTCTTTATACATCGCACCTGTGTCTCGTTCTGTCAAACCCCGTCTCACCTGTCTCCCCTTTCCTGTGCACATATATAGCCCATCCTGACCACGAGTCTAACGTGCCTGTATTTGTTCTCTTTTGTGTGGTTGTGCTTTGTGTTTACTGTATTACCCTTTAGCCAGATTGCTGTTGATGTTCTGTGTTTTTCTCCCCTATGTTCGCAGACTCGTGCTCCTGCCATTTAAGTTTGGACCTCTGCGCCCTGAGGTGTCTGAAACCCCCTCGCCTGTTCTCGAGCCAGCCCTGCCTTTTTTTTGTTTGGTTTTCCCGGAGCACGAGTCCTGCTTTTTCTGTTTCATTAGTGTTTGGTTTTTTTCTTGTGTTTTTCTATTGTTCCTGAGGTGGGATTTTTTCCTTTGTTTGGTTTGCCCCCTTGTGTTTACATGAACTTTCTGTTGGAGATTAAAACTTCCCGTTTAACCTCTCCCCTTCCCTACCCACATCAGGTTTATACTTTTGGACTGTCAAAAGCATATTTGAATTACTGTACACACAAAATACATGGGAAATGCATTCAAATAATGGATTGTTTCTAATATTTGAACTAATATTTGCTCCGCATTTTTTTTTTTACTTTTTCCATATCATTTTCAGACATTTTACTGCAAAATTAAATAAGAAAATTTTGTAACAAATATGAACTTAAATTCAGCTAAATGTTCATATTAAATATAACTGTATATATGTTTTAGTACTGATAACACAGCCGCAGTATTGTTGCTGCCCTATGACGCATCTCTGGCAGAGATGCTTCCCATGGAAATATCTTGTGTTTCCTGAATTCACTCAGGTTACTCTTTCCCTGAACACAAAGAAACTGTATCGAAACTCTGTGTTGTATGTTGGGTGTCTACAAGGGTGGGATTCAGGAGGACAGAAGGAAAGAAGAGGAACTGTTCCAGAGACAGAGTCTGTAAAGACTGTAAGGTTTGTCCTAAGTGGTAGTCAGCAGAGGTCACTACCACCCGAGCCAAGGAGGGCTGGAACCGTCAAAGGTCCCGGCTGTGTGTGTTGTGTGTGTTGTTTGTACCCTCTACCCTATCTTGCAGGTGTAGACACGAGAACGCCAGGTTGGCGTGAGACCTCCACATACGTACAGTTACGTGAGTGGTGCTGTATTGTGGAAGCACCGCTCACTAACCTTCTTAAAGGGAAACCAAAACAACTAAAAGTGACGCATTCAAAAAAAGAGGCTTTTGTGTGTTGAAAGGGGGCATTCACCTCAGCTCCAGTGTTAAAATTGCCAGATCTAGCTAAAACGTTTGTAGTGGAGGTAGGAGCTGAACTGTCCCAGTACTACGAGGCCTCTCACAAATTATACCCATGTGCTTTCTTTTCGAGGAAGCTCACAGACACAGAGAAATTATGACATTGCTAACCAAGAACTGCTGGCAGTCAAAGCCGTGTTAGAGGAGTGGTACTGGTTAGAAGGACCCAGACACCCCTTCACTGTATACACTGACCACCAGAATATGGAATACATCCGATAGGTAAAGTGACTCTGCCCTTGTTGTTGAGTTCCAGTTTGTCCTTGTAAGTAGAGAAGGAGTTCCTGTGTCTTGGACTGTGAAAATCACTCCCAGAACTGTTTGTTTGTGGATGCTTTTGACAAAAGCATTCTGTTTCATTATAACTCATTGGTTCTCACAACCATTGTCTCCAGTAGTGCATCCTTACAGTGCCCATACGTGACAGAAGACCATGCCTACATCAACCCTGCTCACCCCTTTTCTCCCATTACACTACAGAGGTGATCTGCTAGACTGCCCCGTCAGTGGGATCATCGTCCCAGGGGTTGCCTGAGTCGAGTTTCACTAGGCACTCCCAGATAGAGTCATGCCAGCAGGAAGGATGAAGCTTAGCACAAGGGTCAAGGACTTAAAACTGTTATTTAGAAAAGGCATTCCCTGTTCTGGGCTTTTGAGTTTCTTCATTAAAGTCTGTTTTGTTTTTTCATTACCCCTGCTTCTGCGTCTTACCTGTAGGAAATATGAAATCATGTAGGTACTCATTAGAGCACTAGAACAAAAAAACATCATCCCCTGGTGAGTGACACATCCCCTCTTCCTGTAATGGTTCCAGCGCCCTTACTCCAGCCCATAACAATGGGAATGCCTGCAGTGGAAAAAAGCTTTGGTTTGGTTTTACACCTTAAGTGTTTGTAAAACAAATGTCATTGCACTTTTGTTCATATAGCAGTACTTTTAAAATAAAAGCGCACAACATGCAACATTAATTTTGTAAATTACAATGTGATTTATCACAATGAAAGAAATCAAATCATAGATGTCCATAAATTATGTTATGTGTTATAAAATGGAATGACACAGGGATTATTGAACAGGCAAGTACTGATCAGGCTTATTGAATACAAACTTCATACAAAAGCCTTTGTTGGTCATGACAACTTGCTCAGGTGTGATTTTGGCCTGTTCTTCCACACAAACATTCTTCAAATCCTGAAGGTTCCATGGGACCCATCTATGAACTCTGAGCTTTAGTTCTTTCCATAGATTTTCTACAAGCTTCAGGTCAGGTGATTGGCAGGGCCATTTTATAGATGCACTGCTAGTCGTCTCCATACTGATTCTTATATATATATATATATATATTTAATTAAATATCCATGAGTGTACATGAGTGTAACATGAAAGTGCCCACAACTTTGCTAATTTGTCTTTATTAAAGGGCCGGTTCGGCCCATTAGTCAACACCTCACAGTGCACCTGCTACCAGAATGTTTTGTTTATGGCTGATTAAACAAGCAAACCATCTCTACATGCAGGATAGGGTGTGATCATCTTATAGGCTGCAGTGGTGAGCAAGAAGAATATATATAGTTAGAACATACATATATATATATGATGGTTTATGGTTATCAACAGTGTGGGATTTAAATGCAGTTTAATTTTGTAAACATTTGCTGTTAGGTTCCATCCATCTATCCACATTTAGATATATGGATAAATGAATGGACGGACAGACAAATGAACAGATAGATGGATGTGAAAGATATACTGAGGCGACTCATGGATGGATGGAGGGATGGATGGATGGATGAATGGATAGATGGACAGACTGATGTGAACACAAACTGATCTATGGATTGGTGGTTTGATAGAAGTATATGCACTTTACAGTACATCCTCTATTCTATAACATGTACACACTTCAGATCGTGTTTACAGTCATGGTTATTTATATTTCTAATGTTTATTTGAATATTTGAATATATTTATACAATATACTAATATATAAAAGTTTTTTATTTTTATTACCTTTTTTATTTTCTCTTTAATATATTGTAACATTGCACAGAGATGTTTCAGGGACAGGTTTTTACATGCCGCATAACTATGTATGTGATGAATAAAGAATCTTGAATCTTTACTTAATTTAATCTATAATACATGATCCTTTGAACACAAGGTTCCTGCCTCCTGTTAGCAGTGCAAATGAGGTTTGTTAAACTATGTAATGGCTCTTCAGTCACCAAAACAAACTTATATTTAGATCAATTTAAGCTTTCATGAGGAACGCATTAATTTGTTACAATTTCTAGAGACGTGACACAGATTTTTTAGACTCTAAATCTTTCTACAATAAGAGCCATTCTCTCCATGACCAACATTATTTATGCATGATACAACATTTTATGCTGTAAAAACACAGCAGCTACCATCTCTTGCATAACTGGCAAGTATTGAATTTGTGTGATTTTGTTTGAATCAAATATCTGGAGGGACTGAAGAGCAATGAGGAGTGTACAATATAACAGGAACCAAAGGAAAAGATCCACTGGCATTGTAATACATTTTAAAAGGGTGAAAATTTGGGAGTCTGAGGTGCTTAGACACTCGAGACCCTCTGAAAGCATCAGCAGCTAAATGTAGAGGAAAAAGTATTTTTAAAATGGGAAAGACTTTGATTTTAACAGGTTAAACAGTCAGGATATTTCATTCTGATCTTAATCTGATCCTAGGATCCTTATCTTAACCAGTGCGGAGCCTAAGGGTTCAGAATTGTGTAGGGATGGCTGATACGTCTCTACCAATAATAATCTGCTGTTGTCTGTCTGTGTTTGGAACACAAACAGTAAACAGATCTGTTTTTAACTACAAGACCCATCTTCCTAAAACAGCATCGTTATAGGATTGCATTTGCTGTTTCTTGCTAACGTATGATTGCCTGAAGCTGTATGTGCTTTAACAAGCTTCAAATCTCAGTGCAGTAGTTATGTGGATGTACATGAGAAAGAGGATGTCTTTACACTGAAAAATCTGTGTTTGAAAATATGGAACACATCATGTTTGGTGTTGATTCAGTAAGAGTCACGTTAAACCCACGCTAAAAAAAGTACCATGAAACATTGTATTTATGATGTTGATGTAGTCAATGGTATTTTTAGGTTTAGATGGAAAACCGAGTTTCTAGATCATTGGTTTGAAATGGTAACAGGTTACAAAGGGAAATAAATAATGTTTGTGTTGTATGATTATGGTACGTCATTACTGGTTATGTGGATGACAGTGCCAGTCTGTAAGTGCCCCCTTCTATATGTTCTATGAAAATGTACATTGCTGTTAAATGTATGAAAGATGTAAGCAATTCCACTATGGAGTGAACGCCTGGGAGGCAACTGCTCTACCCACAACATTCTTTTGTATCCTGAACTGTTCGCGTTCACACTCCAACTGTCATGGCTGTTTAACCCTGCCTGATTTATGTTAGAGTCTGGACGACTTTAGAAAGCGATTGTTAAGTAGGTCATTATTCATCTTCTCAAATGGATACTTGTAAGGTTTTGAGACTAATGCAAGCAAGTAATGGAAGCTTGTATCCAGCTTGGTGCTGCCTCAAGTCATGCAAGGTATTTAGGCAATCTAGAGTAGACTTGCATAACTGGTTTCTGAAACTGCATCTATAATCATGAAGTACATCAAATGGATCTGGATAGTTTTTGTTGTCCCGTATATCATGAAGCCTTGAGATGCAAATAGCAGCTGATGCAAAGGAATAAAGTCGGAAAGTTAAAGCCCGTAAATTCATGGAAATCCTAACCAGGGTCATGGGAGTGGTACTGGGGTCTTTCCCAGCTCTCATAAGGTGTAATACCACGAAGCAGGACCATCAGAGACTTGTCTCACCCAGTAACTGTCTGTCTGAGATGCTAAAATCAGGCAAGCACTTCAACCAGGATATGACACATGACTTTAACTGTTAATTATCACACAAACCAAACTCTCTACCTCACGGTATCTTACCTGCCTCCCTATCTCACTATCTCTCCCCTGCCTCACTACCTCACTGTCTCTCCCCTGCCTTTCTACCTCACTGTATCTTAACTGCCATCTGTCATTTAAGTCTCTTCATTGACGAGCAAACTAGGACTAACACTGCACTTTCTAGCAAATATATTGTATTCTGTTACTTTTTTCTGATATGTTTTACCCCAGTTTAGTCTTTATAAATTTCTCTTTAATTTAAATGGTTTATAACTTTTTGCACAGGCTCATGGGTAAACTCAGACTTACATTTCACTACATGTTGTACTTGTATAACTATGTGACAAATAAAGAATCTTGAATCTTGAATTTAGCATCTCCAGCGACCACTGTTTTATTGCATGTGTCCACTCTGTTAAGCAGCCAGCTTGGATTTGAAAACTTCAACCCTCAAGCTTTTTTACATGACTTGGCATATGTAAACTGGTCTAGAATCAGCCTGGTCTCCACCGTAGACGAGGTTTGGAATTTATTTTATAAGCTTTTTGGTGCTGTTGTTGACAAGTATGCTCCAGTAAAAAGATTTAGAGTAAAGTTCCAACACAGCCCCTGGTTTGAACCTAAGTGTCACGGTGGCCGGGGCTAATCCCCAACGACCGTGAACTCCCTCTTGGAACGGACCAGGCAAGAGAACTGGAATACATTCTGTTCTGTAAGAACAACGCCCCTGTTCCCCCTCCACGTTGCTACCCCACCGTGTGGTCGGGCTGACTCCCCGTCAACCCAGGCGACGCAGTCGTGGACCGTTGTCCCTGCCCCACGGTCCGGGTCCCTCTCCCAGGACCCACTCCGAGTTCGCGGCGGCGATCCCGCCACCCGGAAGTCCCTCAGCCGGCAGGGTGCTTACTGTCCCAGAGTCCGGCAACCCGAGCCCCACCACGCACCCTGCAGGGCGTCTCTCCGCGGGCCGGCCGCGACTTACAGGCATCGCGCCCCACCGTGTGCTGCTGGCTGGCCCTTCCCCAGGCCTGTGCTGGGCGCGCACCGCACCCCACGGTGCCAGACATCTTGACGCCAGTAGGCCGGAGGCCCCATCCACGGGCCTCATCCTGGCGCTCCTCGCGCCCGGCTCTCCTCTGGCTCGGCTGGGCCCATCAACCCCGGGTTACTGCTGCTAGCGGCCCTTTCTCCCCTCTCTGTAGGCCCTCTAGCTGCTACTGAACTGCTCCGGACGAGCCAGAACAGCGGTGAGCCGGAGGCAGCCTCGGCGTCTCGGGCCAGTGTAGGACCGGGCGGGCGACGGACCCCGCGTGG
>JBBPDC010177689.1:0-16263 GCA_037974485.1 Hemigrammopetersius urotaenia | reverse complement strand
CAGGGTACCTCAGCGGTGCCTAGCGGTCTTGGGGATCGAACCTGGACTTTCTGGTCGCAGGGCGGATGCCTTAACCATAAGGGCAACACTACTAAAAACTGCAGACATATAATAAGAAAACTACGCATGGCCTTTCAACACAGTCAGTCTGGAAAGTTAACATGGCATACACAAAATTAATAAAATATAAATCTGAAGTGTAGTATATTGCAAACCAGGGTTCAAATTGTGGCAGAGGTCATGGGAGGGACCGCTTGTAGTACTGATGCATACTATTTTCCCAGTTTATGGCTATAATTTCTTCACTTCAAGTTTTAGCCGTCAGAAGTATTTTAACTTCATGTTTGTATCAATATAAAAGAAATCAGCATCTTACACTTTAAAGCATGATTTTTAATGATGCTACTTTCAGTTTGAGATTTCTGCGTTAGTAAGACTTTTTAGTTTGTTGTCTTAAGTGATAAATAATTAGTAAGGAATAATCATTAATGAATACTTAAATAGTAAATAAATACATATTTGTAAACAATGGTATTAATGTATATGTATGTAAGTCTAATTTGTCTAATTAATGTATAAAGTCTAATTTGTCTAATTAATGTATAATGTCTAATTTGTTAACTAATTCGTTAAAAGTTCATTTATTATGATCTTTCCCCTGCACGTTTAGTTTAGATGGGCTCCCTAAAAATGAGACTTCTGGTCAAAAGTACTTGATTGTTCTGCACAGAGCCCTGACCTCAACTCCACCAAACACCTGTGGGATGAACTGGAACGGAGATTGTGAGCCAGGTCTTCTTGTCCAACATCAATGCCTGACAACTGTTGAGGAAATTTACATTTATTCCTTTGATTTGCATTTATTCATTTGTAATCACATATACCTTAAGGAGAGAATCAGCATATTCAGTAAACCTAGTTAAAAGCTAATGATTCTTGGATGATTCAAATGTTCTATGGGTTTAAAGGGTAAAGAACATTGATTAAAGGGTATGTTTTTCCTTATATGGTCTGATGCGTTTCCCAGATGTCTCTATCAGCTCTGGGCTGAGGAGACAGTTGGTAAACCATCGTTAGAATACTAGAACAAAGTTCGAGGTCATTTCGATTGGCTCTCTGTGGCTATCTTATTTTGTCCACAGAGAGAGAGACGCCTCCGCTCACTCACCTCTGGGGGTGATAAGGAGACGCCTCTCCTCATGCCTGTGGGGGTGATAAGATGTTTGTTGCCTGTCCCGCTCTGAGACCAGCCCAGAGACCATCTCGAATTTTCCTTGGAACTGATAGCAAAATGGGACAGTATAAATGCTGAACTCAGAATGTATGCATTCAGAGAGAACTTCAGGACTCAGGACTGCCCTGAGCTCATGAATAACTCTTTCCATTTGCAAATGAAATAAAAAGCTTTGTTTTGAGCGAAGAAGACTTTGTCTGTTTTGGGATGATTCTCGAACCGCCCCAACACCTCGTAAGTTCTCAACAGAATAAACAGGCACAGATTCCCACAGAAACTCCAAAATCTTGCTGAAAGACTTTAAAGAAGAGTGGAAGCTGTTACAGCCGTAAAGGGGGGCAATCCATATTAAAGTCTATATATTTCAATACAATGCCATTAAAGTCCCTGCTGGTGTAATGTTCAGGTGTCCTAATACTTTTGTGCATGTAGGGTACTATGGCCCTGTTTACACCTGCAGTATATTGTCAAAAAAATATGAGCACATCATTGGATGCGATGGCTGCACTAGTAATTGGTAGGGATAGATGAACTGTGCTTTGATTCAATTGTGAAGTAATAAGAAGATTGGTATTAATGTATGGTATAGTTAGGCCTCTGAGACACTAAAGAGAGAGTTTCCTGTTGCTGTCAGAAGCTACTGCCTGAATTGTCTTCTCATACTCATTTTCACTCCTTCCCTTCCCTTTTTGGACATCTGCTTGTGTTTTCTCACCTCCAGTCACATGTTGCATGCATTGAGTGGGTGTTGGAGAGAAACCCAAGGGGCTTAGGAAGCTCCCTCTACCTGTGTGTCTCTGTCTCTGTCTCACACACGTGCACACATACCATGCTTGGACATCTTCCTGCACACTTGGAGGCACGCTGAAAGCAGTCTGCAACAAAGTGAGTCTTTTTTACACAAGAGAGAATAAAAAAGTCTGTGAAAGCAAATTGCTTCTCTTTCGAGCTGCCTCCCTATTCACAGTTTCTTGTGCGTAGGCAAGAAAAGGAGGCAGAATAAAAGCTGGTCAAGATGGCCTTCAGCTACGGAACATAACCTGAATAAGAAACATACTGATCATTACCCAACCCCCACTACAGTTACTCTTTCCTCCTCTCCGCACAACTGCTCTAAGCAACTGTTGGAAAAGGCAACTGCATTTTTTTTTTTTTCACCAAGGAGGTCTAAATGGGGATCATCCCATGGAAGCTGCTCTTCAGTAAACAAACAGGAACAGTGGCACAGTATGAACCTGCACATTCGAAATCCTACAGACTGTGGAACAATAGAGGTAAATATGGTCTCATACAGGAGGGAGGTAATAGATGCAATAGATGTCCTAGAAGAATTTATGCAAAGCAGCCCGAGGAAAGAGTGGCTTCATGATTTACAAGCTCTCAGCAGGCGACATATCACGCTTGACAAACATCCTACAAAACAACTCGCATTCGCAGCCCCTGGAAAGGATATCTGCTATATTCCTCAATGAGGCATCTCTTTCGATGGATACGCATAGCATATGCACAGGAAAATATAAACAATTACTTGGGCAAATGCCATTTTCCGCTTCTGAAACAACATATGATAGAAGATGTCCCCAAACTCTGAACCTAGATGCACTCCAAATACTCTACTGAGAGAAAAAGAACAGATTTAATCTCTTCCTTATTTAAGAGTCAACCATGCAATTAACTGAACAGAGCATTATTCTTAATTCCAGTTCGGAAAAAGGGATCCCTTCAATCTATAATCTCTCTCATGCCTTATTCCTCACTAGGGTTCAATCTGTAACGAGTGGTATAATATAGACAGGGGGATGGACCCGAGATGGAAGCAACATTGGCATCAGTGGCAGCTGGTGTTGCTTATTAGATAATTTACGCATGTTTGGTCTGAGTGACCACAATATGGCAGCAATTTCGCTGCTAAGAGAGCAAATGCTGCTTGATGGGCTTGCTTAAGTCAATAAGAAGAAGATGAAAATGGGGTCTCTCTGAGCTATATCTCAAGAAAATAAAATCAGGACTCACCAAGCAAGAATTTCATGCACATGCTATGTGCTGTGGTGTGTTCATGCGTGACTTTAAGTGCTGTGGTGTGTTCATGCGTGACTTTAAGTGCCGTGGTGTGTTCATGCAGGCCACTTAACTTAAATCACCAAAATGAAAGTTAGGAGCAGGTGCTACGATAAGAGATCTAGCATAGATCTACTATTTGTGAGCCAGTAAATCAACCCTCTTTAGTTATAGGATGAACATTTCCTATTGATTACACCAAGATCATGATTTAGGAAACACCCTGAAACTTAATATAGAGTAGGTCTACCCCTTTGCAGCTATATTGTTCCCATTCATTCTGGAGTGCATTTCTTAGCACTGATGTTGGATGAGAAGGCCAGGCTCACAATCTCTGTTCCGGTTCACCCCAAAGGTGTTGGGTGGGGGTGAGATCAGGACTCTGTGCGGCCCGTCCAGTTCTTCCACACCAAACTCATCCAACCATGTCTCTATGGAGCTTGCTTTGTGCAATGGGGCACAGTCATGCTGGAATAGAAAAAGGTTCTTCCCCAAACTGTGTCTTGGAATGCTTTAGCATTAAGATTGCCCTTCACTTGGAAGAAAGGGGTGAAAAACAGGGTTGTACCATTACTTTTGTCCATTTAGTGTAGGTAGCTAATGGCACTGCTACTTATAGAAGTTGCTTTGTCAAAGAAATACATCCTGATGCTGTTTGTGGTAAATGCTTGATTGTGCTTGGCATCTGTTCTGGCACAAAGTTGGAATTTAGTCAAAGTAATCCACCACTTGGAACATTTCATTTCAAACACACACACACACACACACACACACACACAGTCTTACACTTGCCCAATCTCTTACCTCTGCCTGTGATGCAGCACATGCACGCTTCACTTCATCTAGCCTGCAGATGAACAATACAAGATGATTTGCGGGAGAACAGCCTAATGTGTACCTATTATTACTTTCAATTAGGAGCAAATGAATGTAATTTGACTCTGCTAGTAATCAAAAGGCAAAATTTTAATTTAGCCTCTCCCCATAAAGTGCTAATATGATTTACATACATTTCTGTGCCTTGTGTGAGGAGCATGCGGAAGCAGGCTGACGGACAGGATGCTGCTTAACAGCAGGAGCAAGGTTGCTCTGACATTTCAGTGTCAGGCACACTGATTCATACCTCCCTCATCTTCTAGATTTTACTCCTCAGCCCACGGTTGAAGCTCTGCAGGGCCGACGGCCTGCATGCCTGCCCCCACTTATCATAAGAAGCTTTTTTTGTGGCCCAGAGGGATGCTGGGCTGCAGTCGGAGCGGTAGCGTGGCTTGAAGTGGACACTTTTTGCAGTGTCAGCATGTACTCCAACAGTACAATAATAATACATAAGGAAACAAAACTTATGATGTCCATTTCAGTCATAACTGTGCATTGTATTAGTACTATTAGGTAAACAGGGCAATTTCAGTGTGAACTGAGCATCACGCGGCCAAAGCAACTCAGCATTAAGGCCGAATCCAGCTGGTAGTAACAGTTTTAAACGTGGGTGGTTCATGTGCAAGCATAAAGATACAATATGAAATATTGAACTTTTTGTAGCATTGTGGTTCAGTTTCGGTCCATAACTCTTGAAAAACTAAGTTTTTGAGTGTCCCTCACAATTTCAAGATTCATACATGTCCAAGGCATTTAAATAAAGCGATCTTCTAGGCCATTCTAGCATCTTCACCTTTTTTTCAGTCTGCAGTTTTTGCTTAAGGTGTACTATTGGAAATGACTGTGATCTAGTTTATCGCTTACTGTTGTTCATGCTGCCTTCAGATCATTCCTTGAGTTTTTTCAAGTGACTGCTAGTTTTGTTTCGTCTTCCCTATCATTAGCCTGGGAGCACCTTCAGTATCACTAACTGGGGTTCCATGAACAGTTCACTAGCATGTTACCAAACCAGAGTCATGTTTACTGACTTCGATTTCAAAGTGTTTACTATAGCCTGGTAGCTATTTCCATCTCAATGTGGATCAATACGGTTGCCCCTAAGAATATTAAGAAGCTTCAAAGAACATTCACCATGGTTGCTACATTTTGCATGGTGTCTGGTGTAACAACACAAGGTTTACAAGTGCTGATTTTCAAGGAAAAGACAATATGTAATATTCCCGGTGGGCAGCCGCTAGAGGACTTTTATTTTGACACGTTTGTAGACAATGGGGTTTAATTTGGGGTTTATTAGTTAAAGCTGACTGGAGTGTTTGTGTTAGTGATCAGCTGTTGGCATTGGCTCTTATGTTAAGTGTACGTGTATTTAGTTTGCTTTGTGTTGAATTCCTATTGATGGTCCAGAGACTTTCTGTTCCAATTTTTGCTCTGGTTTCGTTTGTGTTGAGGCCCTTGTGCCTTTTTGTTTTTGAAAGTTAAGTTTGAAAGAATGGACTTCTGCATCTGCACTTCCCTTCCTTCACTGCCTGGAGACAGACAACAACCTGACACAATACATCAAAATCAGAGAAATTATGCAGTGTTTTTGAATAATTCAAAAGAAGATAAATCTCTGTGTTTTTTTTTATACTTTTCCTTATTGAATGAAGTGCATGTGTAGGAATTTAACAGATACTGGCATGGGCTTGTTGCCTCGCAAAGACACTGATTTAAAATTTGACAACTATAAGTGCCCGGAAATCTGTTTCCACTCACTGTAGTCTTTATTCCTTGATATGTTCCTACCCGGTTATGCACACATGGATGCTTTTTTTAATGACTCAATTAATTTTAGTCTTGGCAGCAACCTGACTGACAGGGCCATGACCCACAAAGGGTTTATCTAGCTGTCCGCCAGGATTGTAAGACAAGGACATTACATGCTAATGTACAGGTGACCACTGGTAGCTGACTCTTTCACCTCATCGTACATGGAAGTCATTAAAGAGGTGCACATAACTCACTGTCAAGAAAAATGCATGCAATAGTTCCACCCGTCTGATGGAATGTATTATGCCTAAAAGAGTTGTTTTATAAATAAAGCTGTTTGTATTGGTTTCATGGTGAAGTGGTGGAAGTGTTCGTGCTGTTTTGCTTCTCATGAGAGAGAATAATCTCTTTATTATCTTTGACACTAGAACAAATTAATAGAATGCATTTTATGCATTTGAATTATCATCCAATTGATGATCGTGGCCTCTTCGGTGCTTCAGTGGTAGAGGGTATGTAGTACCTTTTATTATAGGAGATAAAAGCAACATTTGCAATTTGAAAGCTTCAGTAATGGCGAAAGGCAAGTGAGGTGCTAAAAGAGATGGATGGAAACTTGTAGGAGGACTATGCTTAGATTTCAGTGTTGTGATAACTATGAAAATAAAGAGAACATTAAATCCGATCTATTTAGTTTTAATAAACAAATAAACCAAATTAACAGCACGTATACCTCGTTCTGTGCTTTAGCTTCCGTAAACAAAACCAAAGATGTTATCAAGCTCTCCAGTCGAAATAAGATTCTCATTTTCTCAAGATGACAAGTCATTGTTGAGCCTCTGAAGGGTTGAGCCTCTCCTGACAGTCCTCTAGCCTCTGTGACTTATATCAATATTAATTAATCCTGCTTCCTGACCTCACCCCATGGCTCATTAACACAAAGGCAGGGTCAACCCTTGTTCGCTGACATAGGTCATCAAGTGGATCGGACTCTAATGAACTAGAGCCAGCTTGAAGAGGGCTCTTCCATGCCACCTTATTATTGTTCTGTCAGTACCATTAATAGGGGCGGCCATCAGTTACACCTTCTTTACTTCAATGTGCTGAGGGGGAAAAAAGGTGTTTTTCTTAGTATTTCTTGGACATGTTAAAACTTGGAAGTCATTTCACACAGTCCTCAAGTGAATGCTGTGAGTTTTTCAGCTCTATAAATAAGTGCCTCCACTTTGAAGTGGTGCAATGAAGTCATGTTACTGTACCATGACTTCGAAAATGTTTTAATGATCTTGGATTTTTTTATGTAGTAAATGTAGTAAACTTCCATGAGTAAGTACCCTATTAACACAAAAGTCGAGAGAAGTCGACTAGTCGTGTGTTTTTTTCCTCTATCTGTGTGCTCGCTTGTGTACAAAATGTAGTCTCTGCTTCTGAATGGCTTCATTGGTTTAACCAATTATTGCAGTCCCTTCATAAAAAGGGCGGTAATGTTGGTGCAAGGGGAATCTAAACACAAGACCACAAGATGAGATATGTGACAGCAGAGAAGATAGACACTCATGTGTGGAAATACTTCACTCTAGAGACCTGAACAACCTACAAGTCGTTGTTAAAGTACAGTAACGGTACCGGCGTTCTGCTTGGCATCTGAAACGCATCCGCTAGCTAACATGGCTAACGCTAAAACTGCAGGGAGTCCAGTCCAGAGGAGTGGCTGCCGCGACTGTAAACTGTTCCCACTTTCTGTTAAAATTTAATTTAGATTTCCCAGAAAATTCTAGGCATTAGCTCTTGCTTTGTTCTGTTTAACTGTCATGTTGACTGTTAATGTTATAGAGAACTTTAATAAAAGTTGCTCAATGTTGGACACCTCTGTTTAAGTCCTTAATGCCCTAGTAAGTACTTACAAATAGCTGCCCTTTCATAAAGATTTCCAATCAATCTGGACTCTTTACTTCTTATTTCTTTCGTATAGGCTCAAACAAGAAATTGCAATGTTTTCACAAAAGTGTGGCTTGGAATTTGCACTGGATATACAGCACAGCAACCTCTCTTTGATGTCTGAGGTTGGAAGTTGCAGGTCTTCTCTGTGTAGTACTCTTAAAACTGGTTCCCAGCTGAAAAGTCAAGGCAAATCAATGATTAGACACCATGATTAGTAAAGTATACACTTAAAACCACACATCCACCTCTATCCAGCCAGAAATCCAGCTCGCATTAGAGCTGTAGAGCTTTATTTTGTCTTGACTACGGTGGGCACCAGTCACTTTGGTGTTCATGGTGAATTACAATCACTTTCACACATTTCAGACATCCGTTTTTTTTTTCTCTCCCACCACTTCTGCACTTTTTTGGGAACATGTCCCCAGAGTGTTTCATGTTTAAGGTTGGAACTTTCCTCTTATGAACATTTTATGACAAAAAACATCAAAGTATAACTTTACTCCTTCTACATTTTAATCTCGGAGCCTTCATATTGACCTACATGCAGAGATAATGAAAGGGATGAAAACACTTGAATTTAGGAGTCCAGCACAGTGTACGCTACTAATTAGAACTGGCCTATTTCGGAAACATGCTGGGGAAGAATAGGACTTGAAGGGGTAACAATATAAAACTTTATAATGGAATAAGAAGGGGGATATTTATTTATATATTTGCCCACTCCTCTGGACTGCAACATGATTTCAGGCCTCTGCCAAACCATAAATGACATCAGTTTCACCCTTCCCTACTCTGTAATCTGCTCTGCTCGCTGGTTCATCAAAAAAGTTTCCTTGTGGGGTTCAAATATGGTCAAAGTCTGAAGTTACTCCAGCAGATCACATTCTAGCCCCCAGAAATAGGGGGAAAAAAGTGTGAGAGAAAGAAGTGCAAAAAGTTCAGACGGCATTAAAGGAGCCTCTCTGTGTTGCGCCGATCTCCGATATACAGATAAAGTCATGGTTGGAGTATCATGTGATCGCACTTGTTAATCAGAACAGAACTTTCATCACTGATTAACAATCTCTTATCTCTCCATGTTTTCTATTGTTGAGCACGGCTCAGCAGGCCTTCTTATTATTTTGTCTATGCATAAAATGGATACCTCTCAGTGCTCAGGCCACCTGATGGGAAAATTATTAAATTAACAAAAATGTAATATTTCTCACAGGTGTTGTTTGACCCTAGGCTACTTCAAACCATTCATCAGAATAAGTGTGAGTGAGTGAGTGAGTGAGTGAGTGAGTGAGTGAGTGAGAGAGAGAGAGAGAGAGAGAGAGAGAGAAAGGGACCAAGCCATATCAATCAGTGAATTTTATCATGACATATTACTCAGAGAGATATGCAGCATTCTTCCGGCTAATAATTATGCAAAACACCCCTTTTCAACAGAGGTGTGTGACTCTGAAAGTCTACCGTCCTGTTTATTTTTTCCCCTACTCTAGGACACCCAAGGAAATGACTCAAACTAACCTCTCATTACAACACATCAAACTGGTGACCCCATGCTCTACCTTTTTATTTGTCCCTACTCAGACACACTGGAGCCCATAAGGAGCTTGGTAATGAGTTCATTAGTTCAATCAGGAGTACATCACAGGAGAATGTGTATAGGACTGGTGCCTATAGTAAAACAAATGAGAGATCAGCCATGTTCTAGGACAGGGGTCATCAACCCAGGTCCTGTTGATCCTTCTCAACCCAGGTCTGACCAATATGGCATCTCCAATTAAGTAACTTCTTCAGACGGTCTGGATCAGATACATTAGCATGGAGTTCCTAATGAGGAAACATCTCCCAGATCAGTTAAACATTCCTGAGAGAGTCCAGAATTAATGGGTTCCTGTAATTGTAATTAGTAAAGGGTTCATTCTTTTAATGCAGAAAAATGTACCTACTTTCTGTGCACATGATGGCATAAAAGATCACTGCTATCATAGCTTGGAACATTTCCAGTTTCGGGAATTAAAAATTTGAGTTTCATTCGATTTTTTATTCACGATGTCAGCCGGACTTCAATCAACCAATTAGCTGAGCAGCTCACCAGTCACTCAAGTCCTGGTGGAGAGTATGGCTAGGGATAGGAGAAGCGTTGGTGACCACTGTTCTAGGTTGTCCCTATTCATGCATTATCCTAGAGCAGTGGTCCCCAACCTTTGTTTCGTCACAGACCGGTTTATTATCAGAAACTATTTTCACGGCCCGGTCTTTAAGGAGTGGCAGATAAATATACGTATTTATACAAAAAAATGATACACATAAGAATGGGTGTATTATAAAAATATAATAATGGTGTATCTTTAAAATATAATAATAAACGTAAATCCAATGTGTACTCCCAGCTTTATTAACAGCATTTTTTTTTAAATTATTTTTTCTGTGCAGCCCGCGGACCGGTACCACATGACCCACGGCCGCGGCCCGGGAGTTGGCGACCACTGTCCTAGAGTATTCAGCTGTGGGTCCAGTTTTGTAATCACTGGCAGGTAAGAAAATAGGTCAGTGTTGGGACCGTAATGTAATTTTATTAATTATTTAGTAACGTCGTAATTTAATGTGTTATCATTTTAAAATTAATAATTAGATAACTGTTACAATTTCAGTATGTTTGAGTTGACTTGAGAATTTATTTAGATGGCGGGGAGGTAACTAGTAATCTAACTAGTAATGTTAGACTAATTACTTTTTAATCATTTTAAAAAGGGATCATGTGGATGTGGTTACCCCATACTTTCTCTGAAATGTGATTAAACCCTGCTTTCCTCAATAGGTCACATAGGTCAAGTTAGGCTGATTTGAACAGCCTTCCAGCAATCACAGCCAATGCTTCAGAGTCAAATGGGCACCTGATATGGCCACCAAATTTGAGGTACGAAACAATACTGCATTAGGCTGTGTACATAGTTATGCAGAATTGACTGTCATATTGTTGCCCTAATAGTTTTACTCATGGAAGATATATCTTTAAAATAAAATATTCTAGATTCTACAGCTTGCTACGTTTTGGGGTTTATTTAACTAGATTAAACCAGATTTAACTAGATATTTAACCACATTCAGATAGCAACCTAAAACACCGGGTGTTTTGGGCCATCTCCAATGCATTTTCCTATTTACATCATACAATTATCAATTTGAATCAAGTGGAGTTATGATGAAGTTAGCTTATTATGCTTAGTCTGCTACATAAGGCTTGTCAGCTGACTAGATAATTCAGTTTGATATTGCATTTCTTTCTGTTAATTTTCATTTAGGCTGCAGAGGACCATTTGTTTCAGTTTGATAATCATTAAGTAAGCGATTAAGGGCCACATGGAGTTTAGGCAGCAAAAAATAATGCAAGTTTGAGGTGGTAATGCAGCCGTGACCTGGTGTTATACCTGCTACCTGAATGCCAATGATGTCTCTTAACCTGTTTTTACCACGATAACTGACCTTTCTGGCACATGCTAAATCGTTTCTACAGGACAAACTGGCATTAACTTAGGTGCACAGACTGCCACAAGACCGTGTAATAGAAAATTCAACAAAGCCGTGGTATTAATGCTGTTGTCCCACTCCATTAATTCACAATTCACGGCTGTGCTTGTTTATGAAACAAATGGCATCAACCTCAGTAAGACAGGGTGAAGGTGGCAATAATGTTGCACAGGTGAGCAGTCAAATAAAATTGGATTCATAAAGTGGTCTCGGGACCTTATGAGGTTTCTTTTCCTGGAGGAGTGAGTTTAGCAATGCCCGATGTATTACAATGCCTTAATTTGACCATCAGGATTACAAGGTTAGGGAAATGAAGGGGCAGCTAACATAGTGGGCACATATATCCAGGGGCACAGGCCATAAACAGACCCACTGTGTAAACTTTACACAGTTGACCTTCACTGCCTCAGCAGTTATGAACTGGAGTGGGTCAATGTATTCGTAAACATATTTGGATGATCGAGTCCAAAGATCTATTCAAAAGAACTGCGTACTCAGGGGAGTCTCTGGCAGAATATCAGATTTCTTTTTTATAACAAGGTGGACGGTTTGAAGAAGGATCATCTATGATGTGCTGAAGCAATATTATTGCAAAAAAATGAGTGAGCAGGGTGAGTCAGATGCAGCTGGTAGTTCATAGGGCTTGTATGACAAATTTTCAGCAAGGGAATGTTGTTCTCTGTCCTTTGTGTGCTTTGGAGACTGCAGAAAAGGCTCACAATGTGTCCGTGCAGAACAGAACACAGTTCATAGATGTCACACATTCTGTAGTCACCTGTATGAAAGAAACTTTGGCAAAAAAAAAGGAAATCCAGAGTTTCCAAACAGTTTGCATCAAAGGAGCAAAGATGTATGAAACTCAAATTGCTTCTACACATGCCCATAAGCCACCACAGCGTTTCACAAGTCGTGCTTCTGCACATGTACCTGCATCTCTTTCTGAGTACAGAGATTAATTCTATATTAATCTACACAGAACAACAAGTCCTTTATGTTCTGGTTTGGCAGGTTAGAGAACGATTTGAGCAGGAGGGAACACAAATGATCAGGTTGCTGAAGGAGATGGTCATGATTAGGGTTGGGCGATTTGGCCTAAAATCAAAATCTCGATTAATTGAACATTTTAACTCGATTACGATTAATGAACGATTATTTTATTTATTTTTTTGCCCTCATAGTTCACTGACAAGTTTTGTACTGTAAATATGCTCACATATTACAAGTGAGAGTTTTGAATGAAGGGTGCATTACTTGATTTTCAATTAATTGAAGGAAACACCCACTACTATCTATATTTTTAAAGGGAAAGAGACCGAAATAATCGACCTGGAAAAATGTTATCGATTATAGGTTCTGAATGTCGATTTCAATTACTTTGCGATTAATCGCCCAGCCCTAGTCATGATGTTGTGCAACAGCACCCAGAGCTCAAATCAAATACAACTGCGAACTACGATGCTTATAAAGAAGTACTTGAGTACGCCACCTAGAGACTTTTACCCCAATATATACCATGATTTCAACTCAGACCCCTAGTTTCTTACAGCCTCTATATTTCACCCAACACTATATGGGCAGAAGTATTGACCTTTACACCAACAAGGAATTTCAGGACACTCAAAGGCATAGACTTTAACATGGGTTGGACCCACATTTGCAGCTATAACAGCTTCCACTCTTCTTGGAAGGCTTTTCACATGATTTTATGAGGACAGGCACTGATGTTGGATCAGAAGGCCTGGCTTGTAATCTCCATTCCAGTACCTCCCAAAGGTGTTGGATGAGGTTGAGGTCAGAGCTCTGTGCAGGCCAGTCAAATTCTTCCACACTGTCTTTAAGAACAGTGCTTTTTTGCTAGAATAGAAAAGGTTCTTCCCCAAACTGTGTCCACAAAGTTGGAAGCATGGCGTAGTCCCAAACATCTTGGTATGCTGAAGCATTAACATTGCCCTTCACCGTACTTAAGGGTCTCGCCTAAAACCTGAATACAAGTGTGCCTCAATACTTTTGTCCATATAGTGTACGTAACAGTAATGAGACAGAGATATAGCACTTCTATGCAAAATGGTCAACTTACATTATTCAATAATAACTTTTATTAAAGGACAACTCTGTAAGTTATTAATTGCATGTAATGTTTCTATACAAATTCATCAACACATTTGTGAATAGTTCCATGTAAATGACAGATTACCATTCACATCAACATAAACAAAATTATATCAGATCAAATATGCCAGACAAAAAAGACAATATGCCAGGAGGAGGGGTAATGGCTTTAATCAACAGAAAATGGACTAAATCAAATATCTGCTAAAAGGGAGAGACCACCCATGCCCTTAGTTTAGGGGTCAGACACAAACACACACTGGGGCATGTCCTGTGAGAAAAAGGGATTGCAACCAAAAGTGCACATTTCCTCTACAAGTACTGCATGCAGTGCACCATGAGGACCTGGACCCAGAGCTCTTTTAAAAATCAAGTCAAAGTCAAAGTCAACTTTACTGTCAATTCTGCCATATGTACCGAACATACAGAGAATTGAAATTACGTCACTCTCACAAAACATATGCAACACCCTTGGTAAATCTCTAGAGAAGAACGAAAAAACAGAAACTGTTTAAACTCCATACGAATAAACTAAATAAATAAATAAATGAATTGCACCAGCAGCTGCAGAGAATACCACAGCCAAAACAAGAGAAAACCCCTGGAGTAGCCCGTAACAATCCTCCCGCCTCAACAGCACAACAAACAAAAACCTATACCCCAAAACAAATAAATAAATACACTTTAAGAACACACCAAGCCCGGCTTTGCCTAGAGAACAAAACAAACAAGCAACAAAAACAACCAAACAGACACCAAAGTTAAAATGACACTAATTTTACAAAGGACAAAGCAGGAAGGGAGCTATGCTAGCTGCACAATTCTCACGAGGCACAGTCACTCCACTGCTTACACAACTACCACCGTTTAAGACGAGGTATCATTTTAGCGTATTCTTAAGGGGATGAATTCAGAGGTCTGGGGCCTCTTTGATCAAGTTGAATTGACTTCTTGTCATTCCCGTGTCATCATCTGAGGCTGGAAAAGGGTTCAGGAGTCTCCAGAGGCTGACAACAAGCATTGTATCACAAACACACCTTACTGGTGTAGCTATGTGTCAAATACAAAACGAGAGGCAGAAAAGAAGTGACTATGACCAGGGGACATAGAGGTGGTTGGTCAGGGTAAGAGTAGTTACATGTAATTTTCAGTATATTGACAAAAGTATTGGGACACACATTTATAAAGGTTTTGGGCTACGCCTCCTACTTCCAGTGAAGGGCAATCGAAATACTTATACTTTCAACTGGACACAGTTTTGGGGAAAAACATTTTCTATTCCAGCAGGACTGTGCCCCAGTGCACAAAGCAAGCTCCATAAAGACATGGTTGGATGAGTTTCTGTGTGGAAGAACTTGACTGGTCCACAGAGAGCCATGACCACAAACCCATCCAACACCTTTGGGATGAACTGGAATGGAGATTGCATAGCTGAGGGTAGTGTGTAAGATATGGGAGATGACATCCTCCGTTGATCAGCAGTAGGTGAACTGCAGTGAGTATGTGGGGCTGAGGGTGGATGCTATGATGATGTCTTTAATGAATCTCGCCAAAAAGTTCATGACTACCAATATCAGCTCAACAGACCATTCTTATTGCCCCAGCAAGCACAGCCTGACTTGCCTCAAGACTTGCTTCAGTTTTGGCACCAAACTGGTGGAAAGAACTTCTCCTGACCATTAGAACTTCTAAGTCCCTCACTGTCCTCAAAAGACCCACCTCTAAACTATTAATTTAGGCTAACAACAACACATTAATTCCCTTTTGTACTTTGCAATATAATATTGCAGCAGTTCCTGTCTCTGCACTTTCTTTGTCTATTTGCTTCAGAGAATGCTATTTCAACCCTCTGTGTATTTGTGTATGTGGCTGGGCTGGCAATAAACTCTCTTGAATCTTGGATAAACCAATTTCACTAACACAGACAAAAACCAACACTAAAAAATCTTCCTTGTGTGATCTGACATGGTCCTGGTAGAGTATTAACTTGATGTCTGGTAGAACTGGTGTGAGGGACAACTTCATTGGAGACTACAGAGCACCCACATAAGTCGCTATGAATAGAGTACGGAAATGGAAATGTTGAAATGTAGGAAGTTCATTATTGCTATTTTTCAGGGAGAAATTGCTCACCTCCTTCCCCTGTATTTAAAAAGGTTGATTCTCTCCTGCAGGTCACAGAAACATAAGTGCCCTATATTTATCCCATAGTTAATCAAGAGGGCACAGTTGCTCTATAGCCAATTAGCGTTGTTATTGTTAATATCTGTGCTACTTTACCTCACAAATATACAGTAGCTAACAAGCCCCACAGAGTAAAGGATCGGACTTACCCATAAAATGATCTCATGGAAGAAAATCCCACAGAATATCAATAATATTTAGTGTTATAATATATTGCACATAACTATACCAATCCCAGAGTTCCAGTAATTCTAGTCCCTAATCAACACACTCACGTTTGTTCTAAAAATAGCAATTTAGTAAGAAATAGTAAGAAAAGTAGCTGAATCTGGTGTGTTAGTGCTAAATAGTGGTTTAGGTTCTTTAGTCCTCAGAATGAGTACATTTTAGGTAAAGGGGGGAGACCAGGGTTTATACAGAGATTCTTAATTTGAATTTACTACCTTTTTACTACCTTCACAATATTTTTTACTACCAGCACAACTTCCAAGCTTCAACTGTCGCAGCGTAAAGTGAGAAGTAAAGTGAAAAGTAAAGTATTGAAATATCTCAAATTAATAACATATTTCCTCACAATTTAACGAGATAATTAT
>JBBPDC010177671.1:0-16270 GCA_037974485.1 Hemigrammopetersius urotaenia | reverse complement strand
TATAATATAATGACTAAAAATACAGAAACAAATACTAACAAACAAATATTCAAATTAGTTGCCCCAGCCATTGCACAACCGTTGTGGCAGAGTGCAGTGGATGAGAGCTGTCAGAGTTCTCAGATGAAAATCTATGTGTAATTACCCTGTTATGTCAATTTTCAGTATTAGTTGATTGAAACACCTTTTTTTTTTTTTTTTTACTGTGTCTGTTTCATCCCTGGGACAGGTGTCACTCTTAGCAGCCTGCTTGGCAGAAAAGGCAGTCTAGAGAAGATGCAGGACTACTGGGATGTAGGGTTTTACCTCGGGGCTGGCATTCTGGCCAATGAGCACAGGAAGGTCATAGAGGCCTCTGAGAAAATCTACAGACTCAACGCCCCAATGTGGTAAGGGCTACAGTTAAAATGTACTATATTCTTTTCTGGGACATTAACCTGTCTGTTCTGACATTAGCCCGTATTTACATTTAAATCCACAACATTTAGCAGAAGTTCTCATCCAGTGCGGCTTACAAAAACTGTTGTTCTCTCAGACAATGTGTCCTCTCTAGTACAAATAGATGAGAGCCTCAACACTTTTGAGTGAAGAAACAAGCCAGAAACAAGAATGTACAGTGCAGAAAATGGATGTAGCATAAGAAATGTAAGACATCTCAGTCAGTGCTAGAAAATGTTTTAGTACTTTTTGAAAAGATGGCTCTTCACTCGGCATTTAAAGAGAGTGGATGTTCTCTGCTGTTTGGACAACCAGGGGAGAGAAGAGTCTTTTTCATGCATCCTAGAGGATAATGTACTTGAAGTCCAAAAGATAAAGAAGAGTCTTAATGATTAACCTTTGTGCATCCTAAAGGATGCTGTACTTGAAGCCTGAAGGGTTTGTGTTGCAGATCAGGTTGTGGCCTTAGATAGGAAGAATCGGGTTCATTTTAGGCTCTGTATGGAAGCATCAATGTGTGTTGGCAACAGGAATCCACTGAAGAACACACAGCAGTGGAGAGACATGAGTAAACATTTGAAGACAAGCTTTCTGGATCAGTTTCAAGAACCTGATGGTTCACCTTGGAAGGCCAACCAGAAACTGAACAAGAAGAAAGAGATGAATGCTCTGATTTTTTAAAAGGAGAAACCTGCATGACCAAGTCAGATTTGCAACATGAGCCAAGGTTGATAACTAGTCAGCCAGCCGGTCCTGTAAGATGGTAGTAATTCCAGGGATGTATAGCAGTTTGCTTTTACTAGGATTCAGCTCCAACTGGTGGGCTACTCTCCATCAAGAAAAGTGACTGCAGATGCTGAGATGCAAAGGTGTAAAAGAAGGATTAATTGCATGTTATCCACATAGTTGAGTGTTTTCAAGATCATAGAAACAATCACATATTAAAGTCCCTGGAATGATGTAAGAACCTTGTGATTACAAAATTGTCATATGACATCCAGATGACAAGTGAATAGTGTGCAGTTGATGAATCAGTGCTCTCCCTCTAATTTTGTACATTTTATTAAAAGCATTGTGATCAAAGATGACCCGATTCAAGTCTTGCAATAGTGAGTCAATTAGAGTCTGCATTCCTTTGTCTTATGATGCTTTGGTTACACTACACAACATTTCATCTGCTCACATAATACTCTCAACGCGCACATGCAGAATTGAGGTCTTCCAGGATGCTTCTTAAATTATTGCGTACCTGATTCTTTCTAGAACATACAGATCTGCAGCACACAGGGGTCGCTTTTTGGAAAATATATTTTCAGACAATTATTTCATTAGGTTTTTTAGGTTTCTTTTTTTTTTTCGTTTCTTTTGAGTTTTTGTTTACTTGACCTTGATTTATTCAATGTGAGTTTTATTTTCAGGTATCTGGGTTCTGTCATGGAGACATATATACTGTATAAGCAGTTTGCCAAGCCTGTGGACGTGAAACACCCCAAACAAGAGTCCGTGGACTTCTGGATGGAACTGATGTTGCAAGCATGCAAGCCTACTGCTTCCATAGGCCGCTGTCCTGTAAGTGTGTGGTATGTTTAGCTCTTCAAGACTGAGATGAGAAGCACTGCCATAGAGCGGTGGTCACCAAATTGCACCCTGTAGATCTATCTTGCAAAGCTTTATTCTGTCCCTAACCAGCCCCACCTGCTTCAGTTAATCAGTGTTTATTCGCAGTACTTTTACATTTTTTTTAGCAAGATTCTGAGCTACATTACACAAAAGTAGCTCTACAGGATGAAGCTTGCTGACCACCAATGTAAAGCTTCATTGAGTATTACAGACAGTAGTTAATCTGTATTGGCTATGATTGCAGGTCCTGATTCTGGAACCCACTAAAGTGTTCCAGCCAAGTGTAGTAAGAGTAAATGAAGACGACAACAGCCGCACTGTGCAGCTGAAGCACATCACTCCACTGGAGGTACACGTCAGTGTTTTGCCCTGTATCTATTTGTTCTGTTGTCCACCTCTGCTCTACACTCAATGCCCACAGTCTGCAGTTTTCAGCTGAATGACACTGATGTGACTGCAGGGCAGTGTTCTCTTGCTGTGCTAAATTAGTAATGTGGTGCTTATCTATGAAACAAAAAGGAGGAGAGTTTGCCAGTGTCCGTGTGTAATGCTTGTCTGTTCATAGCAGTTCCAACAGCTGGCATCTGGTTTCACAGTGGTGTAATTTGATGCGAAGTCGTGAAGTTTACAAACAAAGCTGTGCCAGCACTGGTGCTGAACAGATAGATTGCTATATATACTGTGTGTGTTCATTTGTTTCCATGTCCATTTATGAGCTTGATCACGTTCCATTTTCATGTTCTTCACCTAGAAAGGCCTCCATGAGTGGACATTCCCTGCATCAGCGATTCGTGGAGTGAGGTTGGTGCAGTTAGGGAGTACATGCACCACATCTCACACTCATTTTCTCTCTCTCTCTACATGTTTATTTGCGGGGGTTACTCTCTCTACCCACATGTTTAGACAGGGCACAGCTTACTAATACTAAATAAACTGAGATATCAGTTGATAATTGGGGAGGGGAATGTTGCACAAAAAAACCCACTAAAATACAAGGACAGTTGACAAGTTCTCAGTGTATTACTGCTGGACTGGTGACGGTAATACAGTTCAGTTCTCAGAAAAATCCGCGTTAGACTGAATCCGTGAATGCAGCGTAAAACTGGGGGGTTATTGTGTGTGTGGGTGTGTGTGCATATAACCTAAGTATATATTCTCTTTACTCTCTGTAAGTATTTTTGCAGATGGCTGTTGTCTTTAACTGATCCAAGAGACATTTCTCTGCTATATTTGAAGCTTCCTCCTTGGGGTGTGGTTTGGGTCATGGCTGCTGTTTTTTTGGCTGCTGGTCAAAGTCACTGTGTACTTTACTCTTGTTTTTATCCTCTTGGTCAGGGCAGTAGGTGCCTGTTTTTCCCAGCATATGTTCACAACATGAGGGCTCTGGCTGCAGGCTCTCAATGAGGAGATCTTCAGCAGAACCGGGCTCAGTTCCAGTTTACATACTGGTTGGGTTGTCTGACTTTAGTTGGCGTCTATATTTTGTTGTCCTTTTTGCTTTGCATGGTTTGGCTTTGACAGTGAAATTGTATCATACATTAGGTTTTTTTGTTGCATTCAAAAGGGTACACTTCTTTCTCCAATAACATGCGTAGAATATTTTACAGATTATTACTAGTGTGGCTTTCATCAACGAAAATGACTAAATATGGTCATCAACAAACATTTATTATATGACAAAAACGAGACGAGCCGCAACGTAAATGCTGGTCATGGGACGATAACTATAACGAAATATATAATGTAATATTGTTGACGAATAAGAACGAGACTAAATGAAAACTATCCTAAAATGTCTCTGCATTTTCATTGACTAAATGAAACAAGGCTTTATTTCCTGTGCGACAGGGAGAGGAGAAAAAAGTATTTGGTTGCTCGAGTTGAACGGCGTTACGTCCCAATACTTTTGTCAATTGAGAGGTACCATGCATTAAATCTATCTAGAGTGGCCAAAATCTATCGCAGGACCAATATAGTGGCAGGGAGAGAGAAATGACACACACACACAAAGTCTCTCTCTCACTCACACACACACACACTCACACACACAGCATTTTGACAAGCAGCCTTTCTCATACCCACACAAACAAACGGATCCTAAATTGTTGTTTTGGTTGTGTAGAATATATTTGTTCAGGAAGAAAAAAAATCAGGTAAATTCAGGATGAGGACTTTTACCACGTTTACAAATGTGGATTTTATGGCAGTAGACACACATTATTAGCACATATTAGTGATGTTATTTTATTTAATTATTTTATTTAAATTATGTGTTCTAAATTTATAAGTTCCAACATGTTTGGCTGGCAAAATAAATCGTAAATTCAAATCAGTGTCTTCCGTGTCTGGAATGGATGTGCAGTATTCTTGAGTCTGTAAGGTAACAATAATATGATAATAAAATAACTTTGTTTGAATTGTGAAATAATTTTGACTAAAAGAACATTTAGATAGATTTTGTCTATTCTACTAGGTACCTATACTATATTGACTGGGTTGAATAGAATTGCATTACTAAAAAAGAGACTATAATACAACTTTCTTTGACTAAAACTACTGTATAATTCTGACTAAAATAAGACTAAAATGCTCAGACTTTTAGTCAAATGAAACTTGACTAGACTAAAAAGAGTATGAACATGACTAAGACTAATAAAAACTAAAATGACAGCTTGATGCAAAGACTAGACTAAAACTAAAATTAGGACAGGCTGCCAAAAGCAACACTAATTATGATGAAATGCAACAAATCACAACTGTAAAACCTTTGAAATTGTTTGAGTAAAAAGGTGTTCAAACTAATTTTCATCTTCAACTTCTCTGGATGATGGAAAGTCAGGCTGTTCTGACAACCCAGATCTTTCTGTTTCACCATGTTGTGTTTTGTTTACCAAGTAGATATCTGTAACAGATACAGTTTTGTGCAAAAGTTTGGCCACCCCTCGATATATAACATATTTTGGTCAGTTTTTAATTGAAAAGATGTAAACACAATCTCTCTAGGAAATGGAAAAGGGCACAATAGGAAACATTGATGCATAGTTACTTTTTATGTCATAAATTGAACAAAAATAAAAACACTATTGTGGCACCCTACATAATCAGTACTTAGTAAAACCTCCTCTGGCAGATATCATAGCTTGCAGACGCTTTTTATAGCCGAATTCTTGTACTTGGGTTCTCTCACATTTTTCCTTGCAAATGGTTTCTAATTCTGTAATATTCTTTCTTCGTCTTGCATGCACAGCTCTTAAGATCTACCCACAAATTTTCAATGATGTTTAAATCAGGGGACTGTGATAGCCATTCCAAAACCTTCAGCTTGCATCTCTTGAGGTAGTCCATGTGGATTTCGAGGTATGTTTAGGATCATTGTCCTGTTGTAGAAACCATCCTCTTTTCAGCACCAGCTTTTTTAGAGATAGTGTGATGTTTGCTTCCAGAATTTGCTTTATAATTTGCTTTGGGTTTTATGATAGGGACCCAGATAAGATTTTCTTCTGCTGCCTGTTCCATGAAGGTCTTGTCTGTGCTAGCATGGCTGCAAAGTGGAACGGTGCACCACCGAGTCTGTAAAATTTTCCTGCAGGTTTTTGCAGTCGAATGAGGATTTTGATTTGTCTTTCTGACCAGCATGCGAGCAGTTCTCTCTGACAGTTTTCTTGGTCATTCAGATCTCATCTTGACCCCCACAGTTCCCCTGAACTGCCATCTCTTAATTACATTTCTCACTGTGGAAACTGCAAGCTGAAATGATTTGCTATCATTTGTAGCTTTTTCCTGCATTGTGGGCATCAATAACTTCGTTGTTGAGTGTCCACAAGTGTGGGCACAACGTACAAAGAGTCAAGAGTTTTCAAGCTTTGAAATAGGTACCAGCTGACATTTACTAATGACAGCTGTTGCCATGCATCAGATCTAATGATCTGATTAATGTCTGAAACCTTGTAAAAAGAATCTGAGGCTTTGGCACTCTAAGGGTGACCAACCTTTTGCACAGTGCCAGAATAATGTTTTTATTTTTTATTTTTATTCAATTTATGGCACAAAAAGTAACTATGCATCAATGTTTGCTGAAAATGTTGTGTTTTTTTTTCCATTTCCTAGGGAGACATCTTTTCAATAAAAAAAAAGACAAATATGTTATTTATCAATGGGTGGCCAAACTTTTGCATAAGACTGTATGTGCTTGTTGTATAACTCTGAACTCTTAACAGTATTTCTAAATTTGATGAGCGGAGCTGCTTCCTGTATGTCCTGTACAACTCTGATGATTTCCAGCTGTGCTTTCCCAGTGATCTGCACTGTAAAGGGTGAGTGCTACACACACACATACTCTCATACACATGACATATTCAAAGAAAACAGGGGTGTAGGTTTTTTTTAACTAACTTTACACATACAATAACCTAAATTTCAGCCAGCGTTGCTCTTCATAGATGACTGCGTTTTGTGCTCATGCACTTATGAAATTTTGTTTTATCTGAAAGTTTTCTTTGGCATGGTTTCATTTTATATTAGGCTGATGTTGTGAATGTCTATGATTCAATATAAAAAAAATATTTTGTAGCCTGAATACTGATTGTGGAGCTGACTGTGACTTTTGGGTTTTACAAATAATAGTTAGTTCCTGTACATGTGCATATTATACTATTTATGTTGTTACTCATTTGAATGCAACACTGTTCCTTTAGATTCTGTGAGCTGGTGAACTCTCTGATAGGTCAGGGAGATACTTCAGCGGATGACCTTGACCCTGTCAGTGGAGGGGTGTTAGAGGTGAGATCCTATCTCCTGTTTTCCTTATACTGCTGATACACAGAATAAGATCATTATCTTAATCATACAGTTTTACATTTGTGTTGGTGGGATTCATGGTCACAGACTTGTTATGAAACTGATTATGTACCTTTTATGGGTTACACATTTTGTACACTCGACTCTCATATGTAGATCATTCACATCTTTGTCCGCTATTTTCAGTCCTGACTGACTGCACTGAGACTTTATCCTGGATGAAAAACTTTGGAATGAAATATTAACCTACTAAAACCACTGTTTTCTCTCTGCTTATTTTAAGTATATGTATGAGAAAGGGGAGAAAGGAGAGAAGGTGGTGCTTGGGAGAGGCACTTATGGTGTGGTCTATGCTGGGAGAGACCTAAGCAATCAAGTGCGCATTGCCATCAAGGAGATCCCAGAGAAGGACAGCACGTATGGATAAACTTAATTATTCCTTTAAATTCCTGTTTTTTTCTACTTCTAGCACAGTCTTTCTCACCTCTAGTTCTGAAGCCCCCCAACACTGTATAGACACAGTGTTTCTCAGCAGTCACTCCTGATTCATTCCGAAACATAATAAAGCATTTTCCTTCAGTGCACAGGGGACAAAGCACTAGAAGACTGGCTCTGTAGGCCACTGTTTTAAGTCAGGATTAAATAACTATCAAAACACAATGGCTGCCAAATACATGGAAGAGCATGGCCTTGATCATTATAAATAAACAAATCAGCTGCTATTTATTTGGTTTACGTTTGTGAGATGTTTTGTGAAACAGAAAAAAGGAAAACAACCTGAAAGCACATGGAAAATGATGGGAAAAAGTAAAATGACCTGAAAATTGACTTCAAATTTCTCCTCTTTTCTTTTATCTGAGGATTAACCACTATGCAATCTATGAATCCTTCCTGAAATAAGTAATTGTGGCATTGTCTCCAAGCTCTGGTTTCAAATGTGGGCTTGGCATTCTTGAATGGGAAGCTGGGGTCAAAACAATGAATAAGCCCAACTGTGTGTGAGTCAAACACAGTCTAAATACTCAAGAGGGAGTGCCAGTTCATTCTGGCCTACTCATCTCTAATTTTGAATTGTACATTTAGGTATGTAAAGTTCTCTGTAGATTTTTCAGGTTCTTCATTTAAGGCTATGGCCCTGTCTGTCAAACCAGCCAGATCATCACTGAAATTGTCCTGGAAGTCTTGATCTGTAGAAAAGTGTAGGAACCAACAGAAAGGGTTCTGTCCAAAAGCATTTACTCTCTTTGTTGAACTGGAAAAAAGTTTTGATCTTGCTGACCTTGCTGCACTCATGGCCTACAGAGACTGGTGTATTTTCTCTTAGTGTTTAATCAGCCTGAGACCTTTCCACTTTTTCATGTTATTTCTGTCAGCAAACTGACATAAGAACCTTGAAGCATGCAACTTGAGCAGCAAAAAATAGCCTCACACACTTTTCCCTCTCAATAAATGGCAGGTACTCCCAGCCTCTCCATGAGGAAATAGCCTTACATAAGAGACTGAAGCACCGCAACATTGTCCAGTACCTAGGCTCAGTCAGTGAAGGTGGTTTCATCAAGATTTTTATGGAGGAGGTGCCAGGAGGTAGGTTGCTTTGTCTCTGTTTCTCTAACTCCCACCCTTTCATTCAGCTGTGCAAACAGTGCCTATTGGAAGTTACTTATGCAGCACAGTGTGGATTACCTGGATATTATGATGTGGAGTCTTTTATAATTTATGACTGCAGATGTCTGTGGAAGTAAGTCTGGCACACAAGAATTGCTTTTGGCTAAATGCCCTTTATCGTCAAGGCGATGCTAGTGAAATGTTGCTTTATATGATTATACAGCATATGCATGCTATCTAACGGTTGCAAAAGATTATTGAGCCACTCTCCTGCATTCTCTTTACAGGAAGCCTGTCCTCTCTTTTAAGGTCAAAGTGGGGCCCTCTTAAAGATAATGAGGCCACTATTGTCTTCTACACCAAGCAGATCCTGGAAGGACTAAAATACCTCCATGACAATCAGATAGTACATAGAGATATCAAGGTACATGTTTATATCGGTGGAGCCCAGTGGTAGCACTTAGCCATAATATATGAGTGAATGTTTTTTTCTCTGTTTCTACTTATCACTTTACTATTCCTAACAGGGAGACAATGTCCTGATCAACACATACAGCGGCGTACTCAAAATATCAGACTTTGGAACATCTAAAAGACTAGCTGGAATCAACCCATGTACAGAGACCTTTACAGGTGACCTTTGTCCTGACATGACTTTATTAGCACTTAAGCACTTTTCACGCTCAGTGATTTTCATGCCCGTATGTGTCTGATGGGCAGTTAGATCAGCTGCTGTTTCTTGGACAAACGTAACCACATTCACACCTCATTTGACCTCCATCTGCTCTCTCTTTGTCTCTCTCTCTATCTGTCTGTCTGTCTGTCTGTCTCTCTCACTTTATCTCTCTCTGTCTCTCTTTCTTTATCTCTCTCTGTCTCTCTCTCTCTTTTATAAATATTCATATTCAGTGGGATGTGAGGTGTTGTGGTGCACATGAAAGCATTACATAAAGATGTTTGTAAAATTTCTGTGGTTTGTAGTATATTTATTTTTGAGTAAACTGTGCTGCATTTCTGCTCTCCAAGACCAGACTTTGAGAACTATTTTAAACCTTGTTGACCTTTTTTTTGTTTATTAGGCACTCTGCAGTACATGGCTCCGGAGATTATAGACAAGGGCCCTCGGGGATATGGAAAGCCAGCAGATATCTGGTCCCTGGGCTGTACCATTATAGAGATGGCCACTGGGAAACCCCCATTCCACGAGCTGGGCAGCCCACAGGCTGCCATGTTTAAGGTACTGCTCTAAGAGAAAATATAGTGCTACCATTTTATAATTTAGACTTTTATGTTTGATAAATTATTTTCCTGTATAATGGGTTGTAGTATTACATAATTAGATATATTGCATTATGCTACATAGAAATTATAACATGAGAATTACTAAGCTTGGGTACATGTTTTGCAGGTGGGTATGTTTAAGATCCACCCTAGTGTGCCAGAGTCCATGTCAGCGGAGGCCAAAGCATTTATAATGTGTTGCTTTGAGCCAGACCCAGACAAGAGGGCCACGGCGTCAGAGCTGTTAAAGAATCCTTACGTCAGGGGAAGCCCCAAGAAGAGAGCTAAACCCCTGCCAGGCTCTGCTGAGACTGAGGCCAACTCATCTGGTGAGCAAGGGGAACATTATAACCTTTAACGCTACAGCCAAGATGACGCTGTTGTCTGTAACTTTTATATGAGATGGTTCTTATATGTTGCAGTGTAGGTAACGTATGACTAAGTATTATCTTTCCAAAATGCCATTGTTTTTGCTGGGTTTTTTGGCAACATGCCAAGCATGGTATTAGAGTTCAGACCTCTGAAGTCATGTGTCATCCTGTAGTCAGTGTTACACCCATGTTAGGAATCTCAGACATTTTTATTTATTTTTTTTTATTAAGAAAATCTGTTTCCAGAAGTCACCATGATTATGCCTTGGAAGTTATGTTTTATATTTGATGCAAATACAATTTCATTTTACATTTTTTATATCAACCTCATTAATCAGAGTATCCAATGATATTTGGAGGAAAACTCTAATATGGGCAGTTTCAAATATGGGCATGATGCAGATTTCATAATGGCAGCATGATTTCAGCGGTCTATTATCATGGTTGATTATATACATATAAGAATAATATGTAGTATTCTGGCTGTGGCAGTAGGAGATTACCAGAGGAGCATGTCTGTACCTTTAGTCCTGGATGTGGAGGACATGGACACTCACAGGGCTGAGCTGTCTAGCTCCTTTGACCTGAGAAGAACCATAAACCGTGTTAAAGCAAGTGACTTCTCCCAGAGTCCTCCCAGCACCAACAGCTTCCTGGCGTGAGTTACACCACCGCAACACATCTGTTTTTCACATAATTAACCCGATGTCATTGTACACAGGCAGTAATTGAAGTGAAAAGTCCATTTATGTGTAAGTGTTGAAATGTTGGTGTGCCAGGGTGCCAGAGGAGCCTCAGGGGGACTTGTCGAGTCCAGCAGTTTCAGGAGAGAGCATGGGCTTGTTCCTACTGAGGAAGGACAGTGAGAGGAGAAACACGTTGCACAAAGTGCTTACTGACTATATCAGCCATGTAGTGGCCAATATGCAGGAAGCACTACCGCAGGTATACAAACACACATTGTTTGTACAGTATAAACTTTGCTTTGAAATGTCTGTTTGTCTTGTCTGAACTGTCCTCTCCTGTTCTACAGACTGAGAAGCAATCCATTACCTCAGAGCATATCAAGAAACTGATTGGCTGTCTGCGAGAGAACATCCGCTCCCCAGATAAGAAGCAACTTACCAACAGGCTACAGATACTACGTTCCACTCTGCACACAGACGCAGTGCCTCTCTGTGGCCTGCAGGCAGCGCTCTTCAGCTTTCAGGATGCTGTACGTTATGCAGTTGGTAAAATGAACTCTATAGGCCTGATGCATGTATATGACAAAAATGGCTCAGCAGTGATCATTTGCAAGGTGTCCAAATTGGACTTATTTTGTAGAGAAGAATTGTGTGCTGTTTGTATGTTTGTTTGTATGCTACTATAGCAAAATCAAAAACTTTGCATTAGAAGGGAAAAACATTTGAACCTACAAAGGAAGTTCATGTAAAAATATTCTTTTTTTTTTTTTTTGACCCAGTTCTGTAGCTGATGTTTACAAATTATGTACAATAAAAAGACAATTGTTTTTATATGTGATGTTTTTTAAAGTATATATATCAGGCAATAAAGGCAAAGTACATCTGGCTTTGTTCTAGCTGAAGATTACGTTTATTTGTTTCTTTTTGTTTATTTGTTTCATAAATTGATTAGGGTCTTTGTGTGGTCTGTGTAGGTGAAGAAGGTGCTGCGAGAGCAGCAAGTTAAGCCTCACTGGATGTTTGCTCTGGATAACCTGCTCAGACAGGCTGTGCAAGATGCTATCACTGTGCTCCTGCCAGGTATACTCCACCTACGGTAACCAGTCTGACACATTGGCTAGTCTTCACCCACTAACCGCTCCCATCACCATTAAACCCCTTTTGTTTTATTTCACAGAGCTAAAGCTACAGCTGCAGTCATCCTTCGAGGTTGAGGGCTCTTCTGAATCAGAAGAGAGCAGAAAGAGCAGTCAGAAACCCACACAGTCCCACACTGAGGATGAGGGCTTGTCCCAGGACCAGCAGCAACGTGCAGCGGAGACTATGAGTCACAGTTCAGTCAATGGCCTTCTCAGCGGCTACAGCCGCTTCACTCAGGAATTCACACAGTTATGCCAAGAGACTAGGAGGTACCCTGAATCAAACTTACATATTTTGTTCACAAAAGAAAATGAGTGAGCCAAATGCATTTAAAATAAACAGAATTTTCAGTCTAATCTCAGTCTGTTCTCTATCATCCATTTTGCTGGGTCTTTTAACATATTTGGCATGATTTGACTACTTCCTTAAAAAAAAAAAAAAGAAGTCCTGATGCTTCATCCCCTGAGCATTGGCTCTTTTTTGAATCATATTTAATTTAAAGGTTTACTTGTAAAGCATTCAAATTGTTGCTTGGAATCAACCATCTTGTCGCTGTTTAATAAAAGCCATTTATCTCCACTTTATTTATTATTTGGAACAGAATACTTGGAATACAGAAGCTTTACATTAACTTACAGCTTAACAGAAGCAAAGACATTATCATTTTGAGATATGATTGGGTTTTTCGGACAGTGAAGGTATGCTGCAGATGTGGTAAAAAAAAAAATGTTAAAAAAAGAAAACGCTGGACCATTCTTTGAAGATAACCGAGGTCCAAATTCTTTAAGACAGAATTCCCTGTTGCTTCATAAATGGCCAGAAGAGGGCAGTGACTGAACATAATGAAATCATTTGCAAAGCGCTATGGCTGATGGGAGTCTTGCTTCATTGTTGTTTTCCAGGTTGCTGGTTCAACTAAATGAGAAGGAGAAGGAGTACCAGGAGCTTCTGAGGAACTCTGTCCAGAGTAGACAAGAAAAGATAGATGCCCTTAAGATCAAGACTGTATCTAAGAGCAGCGGTAACACTTCCTTGATCTATGCTTCCTCTAGGCTGTCATTGTTCTCCGGGGCCAAAGTCTTTATTTCACATAGCTGTCATGTTTTTTTTAATGTAGTGGCTTCCAGTCCGAGTTATATTTATTGTCCAATTTATCTGCCTTCCAAAGACTGCTCTTACCTGAAATGTGTGTCAGAGGTACGGTACTTAATACACCCTCACTTAGAACACTCTTGCTTGCTGATGCATGTCTACAGTTCAGACTTAAACAGATATTGCCATAATCATTAGTCAGTCACACCAAGCCCAACCCCTAGGGCTTGTGTTTTTTACATCATTAATGTACAGCTGTTGAGGTGGACTTTTACTGTTTTACTGAGTGATTGTATGCTTTGACTAATAAGACTAACTCTTCAGAAATGTAAGCATCTCTTTCTCTTTTTATATACAGAAACCCCCTACAAAAAAATTCATGGGGGTTACGTTGCAAGAGCACCAGCAAATTGTGAATAACTGGAAATTTGTGATGTGGTAAATAAAAGGCTAAAAAGGCCTATTTTTATAGTTTAGACCCTAAATATACCCCCAAATATGCTCTCAAAACACATTACATTTCATTTAAATCTCAGCTTAGTACATTTCCCTTAAAAAATGTATAAAGTAAACCTGAACACTGAACTGCTGTCTCCTGCAGTCAATTCATGCAAGCACGTTTTCTTTGGTACAAGCAGGGTAAATACAGTAATAATTTAATTTTCAGTAATAGAAATACAGTAAAATGCATGGGTAATCACCTATAATGAATGATATTGATTGAAGATGAGGAGTTCATCACCTCTTGTTCGTGCTTCAGGAGGAGTCATATTGTAGTGATCCGCCGGTTAAAGCAGACACCGGACAGTGACTGCGCTCCGCAGATTCTTATAATTTAAGAGTTGAGTTGCTGTAAGGCCACAGCTCATTCACTCTTAAACTTTTTCTGGAGCTTAGGTTCATTGCCGGAAGGCTTGGAAGGTGCAGGGCATTTGGGTGGCATCTTAGCGCTTTAAGAAGAACAAAACGAAAAACACGAGGGCAGCAGCCAATATACGGTTGATTTTGTGTTCTCTTGACAGTACTAATAATTTATACAGTTATATTTTATATGGAATTTTCAAAATAAAATATATTGCCACAAAAAAACATGCAGAAGATATTTACGTTTTCCGCGAACTACTATATATATATGCGTGTATGTAGGATGTTGTCTGCAGCACATTGAAACAGCACCTTTTCCCTCTGTTGGCCTATGATGTCTCTCACATAACACATTTTCATCTCTAGAGTGAGTAGGCTGATTGCTATAATGGACATGTTTTTTTTTAATGCTTTATGTAAACTTAGACTAGCAGAGCGGAGACTATAATATATAATTATTATAATATTACACTAATCCCACAGGTAAAAAGCTTGAGTGCCAGAAGCCTCAGACTCTGGCCATGGTGCGCTGGCTGAGAGCAGTGCCGGTGGATGAAACCACCATAGGCTTGGTGAGTGCAGCTTACGTTTCACTCAGCACTTACAAGCAAAGTTTTGTCCTCATAATTACTATGTGAAGGCGAATGTATGTGTCTTATCCTGCAGCTCCTGGATCATGAGTTCACTTTGGATAGCCTGCTGCACATAGCCTGCAAAGATGATCTGAGATACTGTGGCATCAAGTAAGCATATGCTCAGATTGTCAGATGTATAATGCCGAAAGACATTATTTCATTCATTTGATCTCTGTTTATAGATTCAGAATCAATGGCTGAAATAAGCCTACTGTTTAATGAACAACATGGCTTTGCTGGAGAATTGTTTATTGCAATTATTAATAAGAAGTTCAATTATTTATTGTGCATTAGTGTATTGTATCAGGTTGTATTCTTTTGCTACTTTCTAAAAGCCACAAGCCACTTGGGGGGTGTGCATTACAGTGGTTTTACATAGTGGTGGGCAATATGACCAAAATCTGTGGTGAATACAGTATTTATGTTTCCAGACATGTAAGAAGTTGGAGTGACCAAAAAAGAACCAAAAGAAGACTATAGCACATTTTTATTCCATTTATGCATTTGACAGATGGCCTTATTCAGGACGACTTACAATAGATGTCACCGGTAAATGTAGCATTAGGAGAATCTTACTGGTGGAGGGTGGTGTGTTTGTCTGGATGGGGAAATAGAACCCTAGTCTGCTTTGTGCTACATGCCAAGACGTATTACAGCATAATGCATCACAATAACAATCAATATTGTCCTATTGCCCAATTCTATTTTCATCATTGTTTCAGAGGTAATTTAGTTTGCTTTATAGAAAGAAAGACCAGTTAGAAACTGATGTTTATGATCCTGGAATTGTTTTCACAGAGGTGGGATGCTGTGTCGTATATGGAGGGTCATCTCTACACAAAGGAAGTGCCATCTGAGCGCAGTGTCTGAGGACAGTGAAGAAACCGTACTTTAACACAACACCAGGACACAGCGATGGTCATATGGGCTCAATGAGCTTACAGCATTTGTGTCTTTTGTGTGGCACATTTATTTATTTATTTATCTCTAATGGAATTTCTTCTAATTTAACAATATTAATATTGTGACTTTCACTATGGATACTAATGCATGTTTGTATTGTAACTGACATATTTTAACCTGGGTACATGTATCATGATGCGAGCACATTTTCTGTAACGAGTACTGTATAAATCTTCATTCAGGAAAAGAAGCAGGCCAGTGTCCGGTTCTGCAACAGGAGAGGTTTCTTTTATAACCACCATTACAACACAATGGTTTCTGAAATATGCATCCTGTGTGTTTTTTTTTTTTTTGACTGAACTAATCTGGTGCAGCTGTTTCAGTGTTTTGTATTTGAATGTTCAGTTGAACTGTGTGCTTTTGGGTGAAATATATTTTGAATTAAAATGTTTATATTTAGTAAAACCCGCCTTCGCCCGTTGTAGCTGGGATAGACCCTCAATGCAGGAATGAGGGGTAGATAATGGATGGATGGATATTCAGTAAAAATCAAATTGTGATTGTATCACAAAACAAATGGACTGCGAGGCCAAGCTATAAAAAGCAAGACATTGCGGCCCGTTTTCACTCTTCAAGAGAGATCAGACATCTCTCAGTTTTCAGATGCATTTTTACTCAAATGTATTGAGTTTTCGTGAGTGAATGAGCCACTGGCAAGTTTAAACAGTTTATATTTACATTTACATTTACGGCATTTAGCAGACGCTCTTATCCAGAGCGACGTACATCAGTGCTTAAGAAGTCCACAGCTGTTTCTTACCTGAAAAACAGCTTAAAT
>JBBPDC010177656.1:0-16274 GCA_037974485.1 Hemigrammopetersius urotaenia | reverse complement strand
CCAATCAGATGACGATTTCGAGATTCCTGAAGTGTTTCCAGTTAAGTGTACCATATGCATCAGACGTTTAGCCAACGGTCTGTGGGTGTGACGTCTGAGGCTGAGACTACCACCAGCTATGCTCTGCATTAGGTAACACACCCATTTTCTGACAAATCCTGCCTCTTTCGTCTGCGATTGGCTAATAATATGGCAACTTCTGTGCTCGGATTGGCCGATCCTGGCGAAAGTAGCGGGGACTACCAATCATCATACAAATCCCATTGCTTTATTATATCACACGAATCACTGATTTCCTGACAGTCTGGCGGGCCATAAAAAAATTCAAAAGGGCCGGATCTGCCCGCGGGCCTCTAGTTAAATAGGCCTGGTTTACACTGCATTTTTAGCCATCTTTTCTGAGCGCGCGGATTGCTGAATCCCCATTTAGAACTAAAATGAGCAAACAAAAACCATATTGCCCGAAAAAAAGCAATAAAAAAAATTTGCAGAATATTTGCAGGTTCCACGTTTCGTTCTCCGGTGTGACCGGATCCGCAAGTCCTGATCCACGTAAAACTGAGGGAATACTGTATATGACTGTATATGAATATTTATATATGTATACTACAATTCTGTATACAGTACTGCATTGTTATTGGCTCCTTAATGTGTCCCACCTATAGTATTTTTAGGTGAAATATTTGTAAACTTGTAATCCCCCCTTTTTACCCTCACTGTTGGTCTGTTCGAGTGCTGCTGTTCCGTTGTGTTCTATGTTGCATCTATGGTCCAGGAGGACAATATTTTGTCTCACTGTGTGTATATGGCTGGGATGACAATAAAGCTTTTCTCACTCACTTACTTATTGACCACTGCATTGATCAAAACATTTTATCGTAAAACCAGAGAAAAAAGCAAGAACAAGTTTTCATTTTTAAATGAAATTTTCATTTTAAGGTGACCACAAATCTTTTAAGGTAAAAAAACCCTCACCCTGAATACATAATAAAAATATATTATGTTAAAAATGTAAAAATCCTAGACAATAGACAGTTCAAAAAATGATGGACAAAATAATAAAGTCCCTATATTACAAAATAGCTATTTTAAAAAATTATGTTGACAGTACCATCATGACTCAGGGGATGAAAACGCTGACTTCTGGGAAATCGGATCATGACTGTAAATGACTCCCTCTTTCCAAGTGCGAAGTCCAAGGATGAGCTTGTGTAAAGATAAATAAAATCACCAACCGGAGGTGGACTGTGTGTTCTGGAAAAGTCCTGAACGGCCACCTGGTCCACTGCCATTGGCCTGTCTTTCTCCTTAACTGAGAAATCAGTACAATCATTTATTAGGTGCAATATAAATATTTTAAAGCTATGGCCACCCCTGCCACCAACACACCACTAAAGTCAGCTTCGGTGAAATTCCCCGATTAAGACCTATTTAAAAGTCTGATGTGAGACCAGACACATCTTTGAGGAAGGTTCATTCTGCAGATCTCGCTCTTTGGTGAGTTCATCTCAGTTTTTGTGGGAATTATACATTTAGAATATTTGTGTGTGAATAATGGGCTAAAAATGTTTGGATCGTGGTGAAGTCAGTGTTGTCTTTAGGTCTAATATCAATAAAATGTAAGCAGGACTGTCACTATTGATTATTTTGGTATCTCATCTATTTTGACCATTAAAGAACTAATTGTTTTATTTAGTTTAACCCTATGGACAACAGCACAATACAAGAACATGCTTTTGGGTACACTTTTTAAGAGCAAGAGACTTATTGATCACCGCATTGATCATAAAACCAGAGAAAAAAGCAAGAACAAGTTTATTTCATTTTTAAGGTGAGCACAACGCTTTTAGAGTAAAAACCCTCACCTGAATGGAAAATAAAAATATCGTCGCTGTCGGGCGGAAACCTCGTAACTCCACTTTTGGTCTTTGTTGGTTTTTTTTCATAAATCGATACTATTGGTCAGTCTCCACGTGGGTCTGTAAAATTTAGAAATTATTAACCAATGAAAAGTGTTGTTTGATGACACAGTATTCATTTATTTAGAATATAAATAGTTTCAGTTTCCTGAAAAATAGCCGATATATTATGTTAAAAACATTGAATAAAAATAAACAAACATCCTAGACATAGACAATATATATGAAATGAAATGACTACAATAACTGAGTAGATCTGAATCATCTACTCATTAGTGTGAAAGCCTCCCGTCATCTAAAGATGGCATGTAGAGTCCCACCTGTCCAGCCACAACACACGGGAGGTGTGGCAGGGAATACAAAACATCACAGAGTACAAAGGCTGTGATGCAACTACAGGAGATCTGAGTGCGTGTCTGGCAGAGAAGCTTCTTTGCTTGCTTTGAATCATCACAACAGCAGCACTCACCTGCTCCAGCCCTGCTCCCACGAGCACCAGGTTCATGCACCACTCCACTCACTGTAAGGGAGCATGACGCCGATGGATGCTCTTGGCAGTGAACCCCAAGAAGGCTGTCGGCCCAGATGGGGTACAGTAATCACCCACTTTTCGTGGAGGTTGCATTCCAAGAGCACCCGCGTATAGTGAGAAACCGCATTGTTGTGTTTTGGTAAAAAAACAAATGCCCATTTTTATAGTGTAAACCCTAAATATGCCCCCAAATATGCTCCCAGAACACTTTAATTTAGTGTTAAACTCAGTTTAATGCATTACCCTTAAAGAAAACGCAAAGGTAAATAAATAATCAGAATCAGAAAACTTTATTGTTTAAAAAACCATTAGCATTAGTGGTTAGGATTAGCAGTGGCGAGCAAAAACAAAGACTCGTCCAAAAGAAACGCTGAAATAACGTTCTCTACCCACATGTTTAGACAGGGCACAACTTACTAATACTAAATAAACTGAGATAGCTGTTGAAAGTTGGGGTGGGTCATGCTACATGCTGCAGCATTCTTCTTCTTCTTCTTCTTCTTCTTCTTCTTCTTCTTCTTTTTATGCGGGTTGACAACTTTTCTGTGTCCAGCTGTGTCAGTAATGCAGTTCGGTTCTCAGAAAAATCTGTGTTATACTGAATCCGCGAATGCTGATCTGCGTAAAACGAAGGGGGTACAGTACCAGGCAGAATGCTCAGAGCGTGTACCCACCAGCTCACCCTCATCTTCCCCCAGAATTTTCAACCTCTCCCTCACCAAGGCAGTCATTCCATCCAGTTTTTAAAAAAGCCACAATCATACCGGTCTCCCCTCACCAGCCTTAATGATGATTGTCATGTGGCCCTCACTCCAATAATCATGAAGTGCTTTGAGAGACTGGTTCTCCAGCACATCAAGGATTATCTGTATTAATACTCTAATACTCTAACTAATACTTAATACTTATCTGTCTTATGCTGTAATAATACTCTAAATCATGATCAAAACTTTATACTTTAATTAACATCTTTTATTAACATGCACATGCTTTAATTGTAGTTAATGTTCTGCACTGTTACTACTTTAAAAAATTTTTTAGAAAAATGAAGTTCCACCTCTTGCATCTGCTGGGAATGATTACAGCAACTGCTTTCACAGATGCGTCATCAATGAAAGGTACACATCACTTCAAATTTAATTATATAGTAGAAACTATTTTTGTAGAAGATTATAAAAGCTGTAGAACATACAGAATGAAAGCCATAAGGTACCCTGACACCTTGAAAACAATTATGCTGAATTTGTCCTGCGCTGTTATTTCCAGCAAAAAACCTGGCTCTGTATGGAAAGGCCACCCAGTCGACCCTGGTGAACAACCCCTGGGCGCCGTATGGTAATGCCTATAATGCTATAGATGGAAACACTGACTCAAACTTCGACCATGGATCCTGCACCGCCACTGAGTGGGAACCAAACCCCTGGTGGAGGCTGGACCTCCTGGACGAGTACACAGTGACCTCCATCACCATCACTAACAGAGGAGACTGCTGCTCAGAGAGGATCAACGGTGCTGAGATTCACATTGGAAACTCACTGGTCCACAATGGAAACAGCAATCCGATGTAAGAGTTTTTTTTCCACAACAGACAGCTCAAAATGTTTGGAAGAGAAAGCTAAGATGCTAATTCCGCTATGTCAGCATTCAGATGCCCACACTGGCTGGCTAGACTTGTCAGAACCAGTCTGTCAGTTCTAGTTTGTATATAGAAACACACATGTCCAATCATGTACTGTACTGCGCAAAAGCTACCCCTCATTTCTTCATAGTTTGCTTCTAAACAGACTTCCTTGTATTGGCAATGCAGTCTTGAGGAACAGTTCTCCAGGCTTCCTGAGTGACTTTCAAAGTCTCTCATTTTCAGTCCAGTCCCTGAACCCATTTCAGATGAATGGTTATATTTGTTAAGCCACACAGTGACCTTCGCATGAAACATTCAAGCATAACAAAGCACTGACTTAAGGCCTGAACCAGTGAAGAACCAGGTGCAGATTCCAGGCAATCAGACCAGGGATCAGTATACTGGTGGTGCTGAATGCTGAGTAGTTGGAACAATTCATCTAAGCACCTTTTAGCACTTTGCATCCTCTTGCAGTAAAAAATGCTTGCTATTTCTTACATTTAATCTAACAATCGTACATTTAATCTAACATTTTGTACCAACAATCAAAACAAAAATACTATATGTGCTGTTTTCCTCTTCTTCTCCAGGGCAGGGAGGATCTCCAGCATCCCTAAAGAAAAACCTCTGACCTTAACCTTTGAGAAAGCTCTGTCGGGTCGTTATGTTAATGTGGTCATCCCTGATGACAACAAGCGGCTCCTGACTCTCTGTGAGGTCGAGGTTTATGGCTATCCCACGCCAGATGGTGAGTAGAGTGTTCTCCAGCTTCCACAACATGAAACACACACACAGGTTAGACACAAACCTACTGGTTAGACCATCCAACCCACCCCTACTGGTTAGATCACCTGACACAAACCCACTGGTTAGACCATCCGATACATACCAACTCATCAAGTTGGACCTCCAGAATTCTCTCTTACGAAACTAGCCCTGCCCAGCGTAAAGCAAAACTTGAATGGCTGATTCGTCTTCCTAAAGATGGTGGTGGTGGTGGTGGTTAGTAGCACTTCAGTCCAACTCCTGAAGGTGTGACCAATAAGGGTACTGTATTTTTCCATGTCCAGGGTGACCTTCAGGATTAAACTTTTATTATACTAGGTGGTGCAGTCGCTAAAACTGGAACAGATACCTAAATCTAAAAAATTTTTCTAAATGAAAAATTAAATGCGATCAGAGAAATGCAACTTGCTACTTTTTTTTTACGTTCACATATGTATATAGCCTTTCTGGGGAGGATGACTCCCCCTCTCTCAGATTACATTTCCTTGTTGGCTTTCAGCCAATAACAGACAGAGTTGGATTTTCAGATTCCCCCATTACCAGTATTTTTCCGTTATTTGTCCTGTTCTTTGGTTCCACACTTTTGCAACTTGGATTTCCTCCTTCAAAGTACATTCCATAGCAAACTCTTTTGTGATCTGTAAATGATAAGACTTCCTGAGATGCTTTCTGCTTTAAAGTTGGGGGTCTTCTGTAAGGAGGGGTGTTCTTGAGTTAGCTAGTTTATTACTGTATAGGCCGGGAACATCCTGACGTTCAGGCTCTCTCAGGCCAGTTCAAAAGGTTAATGGCCATTCCACTCTCGCTGCAATAAAGGACTCTATATTAAACTTAACAGAAGGAAAACCTACTAAATGAACCCAAATAATTACCCCTTAAAGCTTCATTAATGGCTGGCTTTCTGTGCAGGAGAAAATGTGGCACTGAATGGAAGAGCGACCCAGTCCAGCCTGTATGATCACTATTTTCCATCCAGTGCCATTGATGGAAACCGAGATGGTGTGTTCACTCATGGTTCCTGCACACACACTAAATCTGACCTCAGTCCCTGGTGGAGACTTGACCTGCTAAAACGGCACAAAGTGTTTTCCGTCACCATCTTCAACACAGCGGATAATATTCCCGAAAGGCTAAAAGAAGCAGAGATCAGAATCGGAGACAGTCTAGATGACAATGGAAATAAAAACCCGAGGTGAACTTCCATCATTGGTTTATAACCATCCATAATTTCTGCTATTAAATATTAAACACTGTTGGTGATCATTTCCTTTCACCTCCTCCCTCACCAGGTGTGCTGTGGTCTCATCCATTGATAAACACCAGCCCATCATGACCTTTGAGTGTAACGGGATGGAGGGCCGGTACATCAACATCGTGATTCCAGGAAGGCAGGAGTATCTCACCCTGTGTGAGGTGGAGGTTTCTGGAGCTCCTCTGATCTGAGGATCCTGCTGGCTTTTGTGACAGCACTGCAATGCTGATCAGTTTCTCATGAAAATCATGTCTTTAGGACAGTCTGTTACTCTTCATGTGATTAACGGGACATTTCTGCTGTCGACTGCATATTCCTAAAGTAAAATAAAACAATTCTAAATAAGTCTGTTCTGATGTCTCATATTTTGACTATTTGTTTTGTGCAAAACTAGATAAGAATCCAAAATATAATCAAAGAAAGGATACTAATATAATTTATATATCAATACGATAAAATAATTATTTATTTATTAGTTATTTGTATTGTATTATCACTTGTTAATTTTTTATAAATTTTTATAAAAATCTTTATTTATTTTTTATAAAATTGTGATTTTCTTGCCAGTGTTAACAGTATGAGTACTTTCAATCGAATGGTTTTGTTTTAAATTTCTTTACCCAGTGTCAAAAAATATCCTAAAAACATCCACACATCCGTCATATTTACATATACTTATATTCACAATTGTTAGCACTGTAATACTTTAGAGCGTGGTTTCTAGCATTATTTATAATTCTCCACAGTATTGTAGTTTTATTGCTTGAACATTTGTAGCATTATACGTATTGATTGTAGCAATATTATAATATTTATGGCATGATACTGACTTTTTTTTTCAAGCTTATTTCAGAATTCTTTTCCCAACAGCCTCGCTATGGATGTCAAGTTGGCATTCCTGTGAGCACGATACGTTTCCAAATAATGTACAAAGCTGCATTAGCCTAAAACACGAAATTATAGATCAAAAGAAATGATCTTATTTTTCCCCTTTTTGGTACATTAGCCTGTAAGGTTTCTGTAACGTCGACCCTAATGGACAGCAACTGTCGCTGGAAAGAACTACATTTCCCAGAGTTCTGTTCGTGTGCGAAAGGACCCGGAGGTTGTCTGTGGTGGAGCAGTTGTTAACCCTCGAAATGGACTGAAAGTTTTAACGGCGATTCTGATATTAATCCTTATTCATGAAGGTAACTGTGTTTAAATACGTTTTAAAAATGCTTATGTTTACTGAATAATAGGCTAGTATGAATGGAAACCTGTCCGACTCTGTTCAGAATGAATGAAGCTACAGCAACACGACTGTAGGTAAAACAAAATATAATTTTTATTGCAGTCATATAAATAGAGCTAAAGCTGACGTCCAGTTTACCAGATTCTTATTCCAACAATTAGTTCCGCCTTAAATAACGCTGCCGTTTAATGTGCCTGCTGCAGTATTTATGGTGGAGCAACTTCAGTACCTTCACTAACTGAGCCAGAACATTAAAATCATCTTACTAATTTTGTTGGAGCGCCCATGACCCCGTTTCTTGGTAGGTTCTGACCACTGCACACCAGGAATATCCCACAAGACCGCGTTACGTATGTTCAGCCATCCAGTTACCACAGTTTGGTTCTTCTTAGAGACTCTTTCGCCCATTATTCCGTTTCTAACATGGACTTCAAGAGCTAACTGTTCACTCATTACCTAAAATAATAAAATAAAGTAATCTCCCTCCCAACAGGAAACCCCCCACCCCCTCACCAACATTGAAATAGTTGATTATGCTCGTTTTTCGTTTTTACTCCTCCCAAGAATGAAGCAGGAATATCAAGACCTCATCTTGCAAGCCTCCTCTGCAAAGGGTCTACAGATCGGAGCAAAGATTCAGACCCTGTGGAGCGGTTATGGTCAGATAGTGAGAGTCCACCTGGAAGGTTGCGATCATCCATCTGTGGTGGTCAAACATGTGATGTTCCCTCAAGAGTCTAAACACCCAGGAGGTTGGGACACGGACGTCTCTCACCAACGCAAGGTCCGGTCCTACCAGGTAGGAGTCAGAGACCTCTCAGTCTCCTCACACAATCATAAATGATACACTGCTTAAAAATATTGCAGAAAAACAAATCTAACTGAATGGTTTTACACTGTAAGTTCAGTTTAATGGATGTGAAACTACAGGTAAATAACCCTAATTACCTGTATCATATTCAGCTCAACATATTCAATCATGTTCTGTCTCTCTTGCTGAATGCTAATTTGTATGATGTTCTTTTTATCATGATCAAAGTGAATGTCACCAAAGTCACTGAAGACTGACTGGATATGTGTTACTACTAGTGCTTGGCCGTTAACGGCGCGAGATTCTTATCGCGCGATAAAAAAAATATCGCCGTTTTTCCAAAACCTCTCACCTGTAGTTTACCTGCCATGATAAACCAATTGTTTAAATAAAAGAAATGGTCGATTATACGTAATGTTACCCCTTCTATCAGGTGGAAACCTATTGGTACCAGAACTACAGCACCAGAGACTGTTGCCGGATCCCAGCATGCCTTGCTGCCCAGTCGTTTGGTGATGAGCAGCTGATCGTTCTGGAAGACCTGGACGCGGCAGGTTTCCCGGGAAGGAGAACCAGCATACAGGACGCAGAAATAAAAGCGTGTCTTCGCTGGATTGCCAGTTTCCATGGCCTGTTCCTGGGCGTGTCTCCAGAGGGTCTCTGGCCGGTGGGCACCTATTGGCACCTGGAGACCCGTCCAGACGAGCTGGAGGCCATGGCAGACCAGAAGCTGAAAGAGGCCGCAGGGGAGATTGATGCGGTGCTGAACAGCTGCCGCTTTAAGACCATTTTACATGGAGACGCCAAGCTGGCCAACTTCTGCTTCTCGCAGGACGGACTGCGCGTCGCTGCCGTGGACTTCCAGTACGTCGGGGGAGGCTGCGGGATGAAGGACGTGATCTATTTCCTTGGCAGCTGCATGGACGAGAGGGAGTGTGAGAAAAAGGCCTCTGGTTACCTGGACTTCTACTTCTCTGAGCTGAGGGGCTCTGTGAGCAAGGAGGTGGATTTCACTGCACTGGAGGACGAGTGGCGGAGTCTGTTCGCTTTTGCATGGACCGACTTCCATCGCTTTCTTCTCGGCTGGATGCCGGAACACCGGAAGGTCAACAGGTACAGCAGGAGACTCGCACAGGATGTCCTCAAAAAACTCAGTCAACGTTCCGACAGCTGATTTATTCACACGGGTGGGATGGGGTGCCCAAAGAATAGTGGAAAGGTTCTGTTTGTTATTCGTTGAACCTGTACATTATGTGGAACTTCTTTAAACCTTGTAAAATTCTTCACACTTCTTCCCCATTCACAAGTAAGAAAGGAAAAAAGAACCACTCACCAGTTGTACAGGCAAAACCAAACACTTCCTTTGGTCCTCCAGAACAGCCACATATATTTAACAGGCGCAGCATTTTTTAGAGAACTAAAAGTTCTCACCCGGGACTGTGATTGGTCAATGGCTCATTTGCATATTGTAGCCATCTGCAATATCAGTATTGCACTGGCTACTATCACCATAGTAATTAACACGCGATAGATGAAATATAGCCCTATGGTAAAATAACTCAAGAAAAGTACATTGCTACATATCTGGAGCTGTCAGGATGCTTTTATGCATCGACTGGAATGCTTATTTGCATAAAGGAGCGTCCTGTGATATCTGTAATTATTGTTTTGCAGCCCTGAACAACACAGACCAGCTTAGTGACTGTACTATTACATTATTATGTAGTAACATCATAATGTTCACCGAGACTCAACATCACTGTGCATCTGTTTGTGGTGCGAAAATAAATAAATAAAACTGCTAAAGATGTCGTACAGCACTCTTTAAACATACTTTAAACTATACCAACGCTAAACTCTTCTCTGGTTAAAGTCTTTTGTCTTCTCATGGTGCAGAAAGGTGCTTGTGTTTTTTCCAGCACTAGATGTCTCTGTTGTATAGTGGAGAGCACACAGAGCGCTGCTGAACTGATCTCTGGCCATTTGGAGGATTTTTAAAAATTTGTTGCCCAGTAATAATTCTCATTTTTTATTTTGCTAGTGTTCATTTCTTACATAGGAACTGTTTCTGCATAATTCAGTGTTTGGTGTAGAGCTGCACCAAACAGACAAAATATCAGTATTGTGCTTTTACACCCACATATTGTGATTTCAGTCTATTAAAGGGCCCGTTTGATCGCTTTCCTGGAATTTAAAAGGCTTAAAGCCTGTAGATATTGTTACAAATGGTATGTTTACTCCACCAATTCATACAGTCCATATATGGGAAACAATTTACATCTAATTTTCAAACCATGGTTTTTATGATGTCACAAAATCAACATATTTAAATACAGTATGTCTCCTTATTCTGGCTACTTCAGTTTAGCTCCATCCATTCATGCACCGATTACCTTTAATGCTTAAAAATGAGACCCTTGTTGGATTACATGAAGACCTCAGTTCATCAAAACACTCGATAACAAATAGCAGAAGATATATCGGTGTGGAAACTCACCAAGCTAGATCATTTGCCAGTGGTGGTAAAGGGGGCATTGGTTACAAGGACAGTCCCTGTGGAGCAACTGAGGGTAAATTGTCTTGCTCACTGACACAGTGGGCGAAAGTGGGGTTGGAACCTGCAACTTTGTGGTCATTGTATCCACAGGCAAGTGTTTTATCCCCTGGGCTACTACCACCCAGGGCCTTCATTAAAGGACATTATCCAGAGCAGTTGTTTGAAGTCTTGCCCTCTTGCAGGTCTGTCCTGAAAGTGCGTATGTTGTTTCTGTTTCTTGTTATTTGTGGTGCACTATGGCCATGGTGGATTGCTGTAGTCTTTGAGGAATGTTGTGGTTCTGGAAGGACATTGTGGTCCTCGAGGAACCTTGTTTCATTTCATTGGTTGAACTGACAATTAAAACCGACTTGAATTGGAAGGTAGATCTCCATGACCAGGGCTGATTACCACCGAGCTAAAATCACTGAATAATAAACCCTTATTCCAACACCACACACACACACACACTACCATGTCTGCAGCTTGTCCTCCACCACAGAACAACCTGTGGTCTTTTACTTTAATAGGGTGGGTTATAGTGGAGCTCTAAGGGGTGTGTCCAGTAAAGCGGCCAACGAGTGGAGCTTAAAGGTGGGTGTTTCTGTTAAAGTGGCCAATCAGAGCACAGGATATCATAGCTACAAAAAAGTGTCCACATTCCAGTGGACAAAGAGGCTTTATTTATTTACATCCCGAGTAAACCTTCTGCAAAGACCAAGAAAAGAAAACATACCACAGTTGTTAAGAAATCGTCGGTTATCCATTACAGTAATGCATAACGAGCTCGTTAAGCTCTTCTGGGAAGGAAACCTTCATAAAACAGTTAAACAAAACTGTGAAACACACATGTCTCGATCTTAACAGCCAGCCAGAGCACAGCCCATTACATACAGTACTGTGCAAAAGTCTTGAGCCCCCCACATCTGTAAAGTGGCCGTTTGTAACATGCATGAACACGCCACAGCACACAGTGTGAACAACCTCCCTGCATTTAACCCATTCACAAACAGTGGGCAGCCAGCGGAGCAGAGTGTGGGGACAGTATCTTGCTCAAAAGTACCTCAGTGGTGCCATTGGCAGTCCTTGGATAAAAAACCCTCAAACCTTCTGATTGCAGGGGCAAGTTTCTAACCACCAGGCCACCAGCTGTCCGTTATGTTTGCTTCCACAGATCTTGTATTTTTAATGTAATCCTAAGGAACAGTTTTCCAGGCTTCCTGAAGGACTTTCAAAGACTTGGGGACTATTTTGTCGCATGACACTCTGCATGTACCCTTCCATCATCCCTGCGCCTCTCAAAACTCTGGTAGAACAACGTCTCAGGCGCCAGGTGTGGAAGCATGAACATTTTATAGAGTACTGTTCTGTGAGGGAGGTTTTAAAGGCAGATGTCTGGTTCTATTCACCTCCACTGAGAACAGTTCTGACTCGGCGGGTTTCATACTAAAACCATTCTGAAGCCCCTCTGTGTATACATTAAACACTTAATTGTGGAGATATTTGATAAATCAGTGACGTTATATTGTCACGGGTGAGGGAAGGATTGTGGATGTGTTTGGAACGTGACTTCCGAAGTCTGAACTCTGCTCCTGACAGGAATTCCACAAAACAAAGAAAAGGCAATAACAAGATTAAAATGCCGGACCAGATTAAACTGAGTAGGAAGAAAAGTGGCTCATGAGCAGCTGGAGGTGCAGCAATTAAAAACTTTCTGTTTGAACTGCCTCTACAGCCGGACACAGCAGGAGAAAAGAATAATGATGATGAAGATGATGGTGGACCATGTCCCTGCCCTGATCTCCCTTCAGTGATTCCACAGCAACATCTGGATCAGAAGATTCTGTAACAACTATTCTGAAACTGTAAAACCAAGTCTAATAATATTCAATAAAAATATTAATAAAAACTGATCTTTATGGTTTCAAGGTACATTATGATAAAACACTTAAAAACTGATTGTAGAGGTGATTATCAGTAAAAAGTGCTGCTTTCAGAAACAACAATGAAGTTCCTCTGTTTGGCACCTTTTATTACATTTATATATTTATTACTGTTTTACTCCCAAAGCCGCATGGACCAGCACTGATGAGCAGCTTTAGACTAATTATAAAACCAGTACAAACACAAACAACTGATCTGTATGTATTCAGAACACAAAATATATATATATATATATATATTTGTTCAACTTTAAAACTTCAGGCTGGATGTTTTGAGTGAACTGAGCTTCCAACAGGAATTTAATGTAATGTTTTTTATAGAGGTGGGCATAGATGAATTTTTTTAACAAAAACTGAACTGCTCAAATGTATTTTTTTCTCACTAGTAAGATTGTTCACAATTCCTGTAATCCTGCGGAACAATCTTTAAATATTTAATTTTTTCATTTAAATATTTAACTACATTTGAATTTAAAAGTATTCTTACATGTACGAACTGATAATAATAAAGCAGTTCTGGTTTATTGAGAAATCACAAACGTGAAAAGAATGATAAAAAATAGCAACATGTATTTACACTTTTTAAAAGACTACTTCTGTAAATTTCATTTCCACTCACTAAAATGTATTCATGTTATAAGTAATGTTACTCTCACTAAAATTACATTCTAAAATGTAATAACTAAGAGTAAAATGTTAGTTTTAATACTGGAATACTATTGTTTTCCACATCATCTTTATTGACTTCTTAACGTTTACGTTTAAATAACAAAAGCTAAAAGCACAGTGACTTATCTTGACATCCCAGGAAAACCAGAATAACAGTACAAAAGACTATATCTTCTATATTATTTTTTAACCTAAAACGTGTAAAAAAAAAAATCCATGAAATTAATAAAACATTTAAAGGTAATAAAAATTCTAGACCACTGAATCTACAGATGGAGTGAATTCTTCATGACTTGAGCTTAACTTGTAGCTGTTTCTTCTAAAATTCTGGTTATGAATGAGTTTATTCCCACTTTGTTCCAGCCTCTAAGCTTCTGAGAGGGTTTTACTGAATGTAAAGTGGAACTTCAGTGGAACTTTAACAACTCATCTCCAGCAGCTTTCCAGTGGAGCTCAGTTGAGCTTTACTCCGTAGAGCCTGTTCGCTCCAATTCATCCCAAAGTTGTTCAGCAGAACTTCACTCCAACTCTTCTTTAATGGAGCTTCATCATTCCAATACATCTTTAGTGGATCTTCATCACTCCAACTCATCCCAAATTTGGTCAGTAGAACTTCACTCCAGTAATGGAACATCATCACTAATTCATCTTCAGTGGAGCTTCATCTCTGAGCTCATCTTCAGTAGAGCTTCACGACTCCAACTCCTCTTCAGTGGAGCTCAGCTTAGCTTCACTCAGTAGAGCCTCATAACTCTAGTGGTACTCTAGAGACACATTTGCAATGCTCCATGGTCTAAGGCTGGGGATCTCCGAAACATCTTTCCAAGGTTTTCTTTGGAGAAGACATGCCTGCATGTTCGTCATAACAGCAGGAGGTATTTCAGTGGGTGCTTTTTAACTACTTTTTTTTAACCCATTATCAGTTTTCTATACAGAAGTGGTTTCTGGACATTTCAGGACATACAAAGTCCAGAGTCCAGGAGCTGGTGATGCCCATTCTGCCACCAAGCCACTCTCACTCCACAAAGATCACTGACCACAGCAACAGGAAACCTGGATTCAGTTCTAGATGAGGTTCTGTGGTGGTCTTGCTGCAGGTGTGTGTGGTTATGAAAGGAAAACAGATGCTGTGTGTGCGGTAATGTGTGTGTGCCTACAGCACCACCTGTTCCGTTGGCAGTGTTGCTTTGTCTCTGTAAGGCGGTTCTGTGGTCCTATACAGTGGAGGTGGTGCTGTGGGTGGCGTGCTGGCATACCGGTACTCCACGCTGGTGTTTGGTACAGAAAACATAAAGAGCTGTGAGAGGGATGCAGCTGACTGACGATACCAGGAGGAGAGAGATGAAGATTTGACCAAACAGAGGATACTCCATCACTACTGACCTACCCTGCAGAGGAAACGCACAGGAACACAATCAGTTTACACACAAACACAAAGTACTGTTCAAAAAGACACCCCTCATTTCTTAATACAGGGGTCCTCGAGTTACAACAGTCTCGGCACATGACGTTTCGAGTTTACAACGCTCGCGCTCACCTACTCCAACTCGGCTTACACCATAGTGCTGTACTTACAGACTACATGGGACTACTTACTGGGTAGAATACGCAGTAACACAGCAGGTGAGGGAGTTTAGCTGTGTTTTAATGATTTTACAACTGTGTGGGGCTATGGGGTGTTTCGACTTACACCAAAATGACATCACTGTCGAAGGATCTATGGTGTAACTCAAGGACCCCCTGTATTTTTCTTTGAAAGTGCAAAATACTATGCCTATCTTTGGCATACTGAGTAGATTATATAAAAGAAATGGGAACACATGTTTTACAGTGACAGGCTGCAAAGAGCCTAAAGATACAAGGAGCCTAGATAAAGGAGCTCTGCCCACGCAGCATTCAGCACCACCAGTATACTGATCACCGCCTGATCATCTGGAATCATCTGCACCTGTTGCACTGGTTTAGGCCTTAAATTTGATGTGCTTTGTTATGCATGAATGATTCATATCGTCGCCGTCGGGCGGAAACCTGGTAACTCCACTTTTTTTTCATAAATCAATACTATTGGTCAGTCTCCACGTGGGTCTGTAAAATTTAGAAATTTTTAACCAATGAAAAGTGTTGAAAATAGCTGGGGATGTTTGATGACACAGTATTCATTTATTTAGAATATAAATAGTTTTTTCAGTTTCCTGAAAAATAGCCGTTTTGGACATATGAGGTTTCCGCCCGAGAGCGACGATATGTAGGTCACTGTGTGTCTTAGCAAACAGAAACATTCCTCTGAAACTGGTCAGGTTCAGGGACTGGACTGGAAATGAGACTGTTCCTCAAGACCCCATTATCTTTGACCACAGGGCCTCTAGAAGCAAAATATGAAGAAATGAGGGGCTTAAGACTTTTGCACAGTACTATAATTTAGAAGTTGTATAGACTCCATACGGCCATACAAACAGCACGGAGACCTGCACAACCTGCAAGTCGGTGTTATCTGGATGTGTAAATTTCAGTTTTCTTGTAATGATCTCTCTCACCGTTTCTTTATCCCAGGCCTGGTATGTAGGCGTTCCTCCTTGGATGTAATTTATGATGTAGAAAATGAAGAGACTAATGAGGAGCAGAGGGCTGACAAACACCCACATCAGCTTCCAGTACCAGTTCGGCCGGTGGCCCAGCATGTCTTCGATGTCCTTCTCAAACCTTAAAGTGGACATTAAGAACAAAAATGTCAATTGTTTTAATCCCATCAGAATTACAGAGATTGTTTGTTTGTTATTTATCCATATTTCTGTCCAGAATTCCAAAGAACAGACATAAAACCATGAATATTTAAAACTCAAAATGGTACTTAAGAGTGATGCCTGTCACGGGGGAGGCGTCTAAGCCTCGCCCCAGAGCTACCTGGAAGTGAGCCGGAACAGGCAGGACACCAGGAATCCATATCCAGAGTTTAACTTTTATTTACAGAAAG
>JBBPDC010177640.1:0-16275 GCA_037974485.1 Hemigrammopetersius urotaenia | reverse complement strand
ATTTTAAACAGTTTAATACATTACCCTTAAAGAAAATGTAAAGATAAACCCGAGGTTTAAATACGGAAAAGTCACGATCGAGAGAGACAGAGAGAGAGAGAGAGAGAGAGAGGGAGAGACAGACGATCCGCGCGCTCCAGAAGGAGAGAGCAAGAGAGAGAGATACAGAGACAGAGAGAGAGAGAGACGCGCGCTCCAGAAAAGTCACGAATGAGAGAGAGACAGAGAAAGCGTGCGCAAGCAAGAGAGAGAGAGACGCGCGCTCCGGAAATGTCACGAATGAGAGAGAGACAGAGACAGAATGAGCGAGAGACAGAGAAAGCGTGCGCAAGCAAGAGAGAGAGAGATGCGCGCTCCGGAAATGTCACGAATGAGAGAGAGCGCGCGCGAGAGATAGATACAGAGAGAGAGAGGGTTGTTTGCCCTTTCTCACACTCTATCATGCCAATAACGCAAGGATATCGTCACGTTCAGACAAATCTGATCACACTCCTACTCTTCACACAACCTCCCTCAAAGGCGAATTATACAGCCAACGATCTGTAAATTTTACAATAAGGCTCGTCCACCAGTTCCATACAAAACACATGAGCACATTATATCCAATGTACTACAGACTATTTTGATTAAAAAAATTTTTTTATTTAACAAATACTTTGGAGGGTCCATTTAGAGTTTACAGATAAATTCATTTTCTGACTCTGTAGGGTCGTTCTGTTCCAGAAATTCCTTTTGTAATTGCATAATTCTTTTAGGTGTAATCTTGAATGTAATAATTAGTAGCTCTGTAATAGAAGAGAGGCTCTGTCTGAACACTGGGTTCTGTGCTTAGTGGCATTAAGCTGAATATGCCAGGCTTTTGGGCTCCAGGAATTAAAAAAATGTTAACGAGACTGTACTTCAGTTTGAGTCACTACATGCATTACATGCATTATTGCATCACATAACTCTACTGAAGTTTGCAGAACCTTGCGTCCCAAACGGCCTTCTGCAAGTTTGCAGAAAGTCCACATTATCCCTATTGAGGGTTAGTTGAATGGCGGGATTAGGCAGGCCTGTATCACTGTGGCCCTGCTGACTTTCTCGGTACAGCACGTGTCTTTGCAAGTCTGGAAGAGACAGATTTAGACTGGCCATCTGTATGGATCACTGTGTGGAATCGAGCCCAGAACTTTGGAGTCCATTCCCAATTCCCAAAAACTTTTGCTCTTTTTGAGATGGACTCTATCAGAAACCTTCCCAGCAACCGAGCTTTACTTGGAAATACATTACGATAGGGCTGGGCGATTAGGCCTAAAATCAAAATCTCGATTAATTGACCATTTTAACTCGATTACGATTAATGAACGATTATTTTATTTATTTATTTATTTTGCCCTCATAGTTCACTGACGAGTTGCTCAGTTGTCTCAGTGTTTAAGCTCTCCGTGCTCGACATGTCGGCGGAATAACGTAACATAACAGAGCGGGGTCACGTGATTTTTTAAAGGGAAAGTAATCAAAATAATCGACCTGGAACAATTCGATCGATTATAGGCTCTGAATGACGATTTCGATTACTTTTTGATTAATCGCCCAGCCCTACATTACGATTTAGATTTTGATCTACTGCTTGTGCTAATGATCAAGACAGGTGTGGCTAACATACTTCCTTCAGATTTATGAGCTCAACCTGCTAACATCAAGAGCTAGTCTTGGCTAGTCTGCATGCCAATAATTGGATCTTGACTGGCCTTTTAAACTCTAAAGGCACTTTTCCATCTGTGATGGCACAGAAGTTTTGATTTGATTTTCGTGTGTATTTTGTAGTCCAGTAGTGGTGTTTTCAAAGCAGAGCAATTTTCTCCCCACAGTTGCGTTCCAACAGCGGAAAGTTTTTCTGTCAGAGCCACTTTTGTTGTGGTATTTTATTGCTTTAAGATCTTTTTTGAGTTTTTGTAGCAATGAAAGCCTAACCCAGCTAACTTGTTAACAATGTTCTCGAAGACTTTTGCATTACAGTGTTAAAAAACTCCCATTGAACTTAATCTCAAATCAAATACCTTTATTGTACTTTGATAGCTTACGTGACCCCCTGTGTGTGACAGCCTGTTACTGGGCTTCTTTCTTATTTTCCTTTTTTTATTCTCATAACTTTTTTAACTTGAGTCTTAGCAATCTGATTCATCATGCTCTACTGTTCCGTGCTAGTTCTGGCCACTTTTTTGTTTTCTTTTGGTGTCTCTGTTTACAGTTGTTTACAGTTGTGATCAGCTGTTAACTCTGCGCCCTGCTGTGGTGCTGCCGATGGATAGACACGACAAACCCCAGCTGAGGAGAAAGAGACGGGGGGTGTCGTGCCGGGAGAGAGCGTTGTCGCCCGAGAAGGAGCTGATACAGACCATCCCCTCCCGTCTGTAATCATGGGAAATATGAGATCTCGCACTAATAAGACGGACGAGCTAACAGCGCTAACCTGGTCACAGAGGGAGTACCGGCAGTGTAGCATCAGGATGCTAAAGGAGTCCAGGCTAACACGGCTAACTCTGGTGGCACTGCCCGAATTCCAGCTTCTGCGGGCGGACAGGATGAGAGACAGTGGTAAGAGGAAAGGAGGGAAACTGGCAGTGTTTGTGAACAACAGATGGTGTAACCCTGGGCACATAACTGTGAAAGAACAACTCTGCAGCAGAGACATTGAGCTGTTAGCTGTTAGCATGCATCTGTACTACCTCCCAAGAGAATTCTCGCATGTAATTGCGATAACAGCATATACCCACCCCTCAGCCAACACGGAGGCAGCCACTCTGTACTCAGCAGTCTGCAAACGCAATCTCCAAGAGCTGTTTTTTTAATATCAAGGGACTATAATCATGCATCACTGGACTCCACACTGCCCACCTTCACCCAGTATCTGACATGCCCTACCAAAGACAATAAAACCTTGGACTTACTGTATGCCAATGCAAAAGAGACATACAGTTCATCACCTCCCCCTCCCCTGGAAAGACCTGATCCCAGCCTGGTGCACTTTGTTCCTGTGTGGGTAACATCGTACCTACCAGGACTGTGTGGTGTTTCTCCAACAACAAACCTTAGATGACCCCAGAAATAAAAGCCGTCCTCAAGCAGAAGAGGAGGGCCTTCAAATCTGGAGACAAGGAGGAGCTGAAAAGGGTCAAAACTCTCTGCCCGTGGGGGATGTGAGGTGGGTTAATGAATTGAATCACTTCTTTAACAGGTTTGATTCATCCAGGATGCAGACACACCCACCCCCACTGCTGCTGTTCCACCTCAGACACTTCACACCTCCTCCACACACCCTGCTCACTGCTCCTCAGCCCCAACCACAACATCAGTACACAACTAGGACATGGCTCCAGCCTGTCTCTCTCAACCATTCAGATCAGCTACAGGACAGTGGCTCTGACATCCCACCTGAGGAAGACCCTGGGGCGGCTGGTCCTTGCTCAACTTCGGCCCCTGGTGAACTCATCACTGGACCTATCAGCCTGGTACTGTAGTGGTCATTCGCCTCCTACATCGTTCCCTCTCTCACTTGGAGAACATCCTTCCCACAATCCTGAGGGACAATCTGGAGCACACAGGAGTGGATAATCACCTCACAACATGGATACTGGACTACCTCACTAACTGACAGCAGTATGTGAGACCTCATGGCTGTGTGTCAGACAGGGTCCTCTGCAGTACTCGGACCCCACAGGGAACGGTTCTGACACCGTTCCTCTTCACCATCTACACTTCACTCACAACTCCACCCACTGCTTCCTGCAGAAGTTCTCCATTGACCCTGCAATAATTGGCCTCATTACTGACAGGGATGACAAGGAGTACAGGGAACTTAACCGGGACTTTGTGGACTGGTGCCAGCAGGACTACCTCCAGATCAACACTGGAAAAACCAAGGAGCTGGTGATAGACTTCCACAGGCACCAATGTCCTCCACTTCAACCACTGAACATCCAAGGCATGGACATTGAGACTGTGGTTCAACCTTCTGTTCATCTGAACAATAAACAGGACTGGACTCACAACTCAAACGCTCTCTACAGCAAAGGAGAGAGCAGACTGTACCTGCTGCGGAGGCTCAGGTCTTTGGAGTGAGGGGCCCACTCCTGAAGACCTTTTATGTCTCTGTGGTGACCTCAGCCATCTTTTACAGTGTGGTCTGCTGGGGGAGCGGCATCTCGGCTGGGGACTGAAAGAGACTGAACTGGCTGATCCGGAGGGCCAGCTCTGTTCTAGGATGCCCTCTGGACACAATGGAGGTAGTGAGTGACAGAAGAATGGTGGCTAAGCTGTCATTCCTGTTGGGCAACATCTCCCACACCATGCGGGAGACTCTGACTGCACTGAGCAGCTCCTTCAGTGGTGGCTGTGGCACCCACCGTGTGGGATGGAGAGATTCTGCAGGTCTTTCCCTCAAAACCGCGGTGAGACTCCACAACAAAGACCTTGCAGATGACCACACACACACATCCAATACACCACAGTAGTTATGTGCAATATTTTAACCATCACTACTGGGAAAAATGTGCAATTCAAACCGTTATTTCCAATGCCTGTCAATTCACTGTGTACCTTTATGTATACATATACTCATTGTGTACAGACAGAACGCTTAGTCTACTTCTGTTTACATAGTCTACAAATATATTTATGTAAATATTTTACAAAACAGATGTACATATTCAATATCTCGATTGTATAGTGTACATTTTATACTGCAGTGTTTCTTATTTTTATTCGGTTATATTCTATTTTGTTGTTTCATTTTTAACTTGGTACGGTCCACTTTCTGCCATGACTAAACAAATTTCCCACTTATGGGACTAATAAAGGTTTCTTATCTTATCGTGTTACCCGCCGACTTCCCAGTTGTTAGTTTGTATCCCCATTTTTTGTCCGGAAAATAAAAAAAATGGCCTCTTTCCAAGTTTGTTTGATGTCATGACATTTTCACCAATCAAAAAGCAGCAATATGGTCAGCTCAGCTGCAGCCAATTTTTGGCCCTACAATCGAGTAGCATGGGTACGGGTTGGGTACAGGTCAGGATATTATTGGCAGTACAGTGCGGTTCCTTGTGGCAGTGGAAATGAACATCTAAGGCCGACTTTGTGAGGCCAGACTAAATACACACAGTCTTGCAACTTGAAGACTCAAATGTATTCAGAGTGCCTCTTCATCGACCCTCTGGTCACTTGCACAAAACACTCGAGAGCTACTTTGGTACTTGTGGTGTTCAGTTTTTGATTGGCTTCAGCAACTGATGGGTTGGAACTGGCGCGCAAGAAACACGCTTTGATCTTCTGCATTAGAACGAAGCTCAAGCCTGGTTAATTCACATGGCTCCTCAATTGGCCAACAAAAATGCCTTAAGGAAAATAATGACACTAGCATGTTTAAATTAGGCACTAGGAGTGAGTCTACCAAGCTCTATTTCAGTCAACTGTCCTCCATTCATCCCTTTGGAAATCCACCAGAAGCTGCAGATGTTGACAACAGATAGGGCCTGAACAGAGGTGGGTAGGAAGTTAACTACTTAGACATAAATGTCTGATACGTTCTCCTTTAGTTGTTTCAAAAGATTATGCTTTTAGATTCTAGATCAGTATGCTGGTGATTCAACTTCAGCAGTATTGAGCTTATATTATTGAGCAGTATTGAGCTTATATTGAGCTACTAAAGAAATACAAGTAGAGCCTACATAACTTCAGCTTCAGTGCTGATAGATGCGGTATGCACTTGAAGGGTTTTAAACCTGATGCTCTCAATCTGGTTTGCTGGTTGATTTATCCATGTACATGTTGCAGCGTGAGCTATAGGGGCAGAGCTCTTATAAGGCTCTCCTACACCCCTAGGCAGGAATATTTATTATTAGTGTGTTATGTTAAATGTTAAGTGATGGCAGAACCACCTATGACTCAACGCTACTTGTTGCACGACAACGCCACCCCAGGAGTTTCACCTGGAGAATATTAAAAAGAAAGTACACAGGTTCATGGCACAACAGGGCTTGAGATGTGGTTCCAGTTTAAAAGAATTTTATTAAAATATTCAATAGGATAAAAGATCTAAAACAGGAGACTGGTTGCGTTAATTAGCAGTACAGGCTGAGCAGTGGATCCTAAAAGAAACAAGAAAACCTCAAAATAAGTGAGTCCCACACATATCACACCCACTCAAAATAATCACCCACAAAAGGACGCCACCAACACCACGGCCCAGCACTGCAAAACAAACAGAAAATTAACCAAATACACAAAACCATATACTTAAATTAACTAAATAGAACGATTATTAAACTAACTGACTACAATTTCCACAGTCGCAGCACTAAACAAACCCTGCTGTCTATCTGGGCGCAAATACCAGGGGCTGACAGTTCAAGGAGCCGAGTCAACGAACTGACTCCCAAATGGCTCAACCGAATCAGAGTCAATGCGCAAAGCAACGCAGCTCCCACCCAGAAATGCAAAACACGGGTCCCTCTTTAAAGGATAAAGCAAACTCTTGGCAAGGCAGAGCACGGTCCTCTTTTAGGCAAAGCAGCTTCCCACCAAAAAGGCAAAGCGCAAGTCCCTCTTTAAGGCAAAGTACGGGTCCTTCTTCAAGGCAAAGCGACTCCCCACCAAAAAGGCAAAGCGACTCCCCACCAAAAAGGCAAAGCGGCAGCAGTTCTAGCTCCACTCTATAAGGCAAAACCACAGCACTTCATTAAAACAGAAGATGCAAAAAGATGAAGGCATAAATTGCAGCGAGACATACATACCAATCTCTGTAAGGTTGATCACCCATAAATCAGGAGAGGGAAAGGAGGGGGACAAAGTATGCCCACACCTAAGCAGCAGCACAAGGAGCTTCCTCCAAACCCCATCACACAGGGTCCTTCCAAGTGCTCTAGTACAGGCACTCCACCCGATCACTACAATCAAGTGGGAACAGTTAAATCGCAACCGCGGAGCCCTAGTCAGCATACCACACAGTTAATAAAGCCACACGGGCCTTACCTGCACCGGAGACACCCCAACCCATAGCAGAACCAGCCCAGGAGTGAGCAGTCAGCAGCCCAAAGGGGCCAGACACATCTGGGAGGTGACATTGCCCTTTTTATACTATGCCCTACCCCCAGCTAATTGGCTAGTAAGCCAATACCATGAAGTACAGATGTCCCTAATTAGGAGGTAAGTCACACATGGATTTTTTTTGAGAACTGAACTCATAGTTTTATGTGTAAATCCCCACAATCCCCACGGAAACTGCAAATATCCTCCGATGTGGTTTATCATTTTTTGCTTTCACACAAGGGAACTCACACAAGGGAGCTGACCTGGAAGCACTTTTTCGAAATCCATACCAGGGTTGAGCCCCCACAAACCAAGTGCGATTTCTCCACGTTGCAAGCATTCATACACTTCAAACTCCACAGTTCGATTGATCCCCAGGAGACCTTTCCAACGAGCCCTCATTTGTATTTTTAGCCCCAGTAGATCGGGGGATATTCCCTGAAAACCATTCACCTTGTCGCAGTGTCCCAATACTTTTGTCCCATGACGTTCCGAATTGCATATCTCGACAGGGAAAGTACTCAGATACTTCAAACTCCACGGATTGATTGATCTCCAGGAGACCTTTCCAACTAGCCCTAATTTGTATGTTTAGTCCGAGTGAATCAGGGGTTATACCCCGAAAACCATTCACCTCACAGCAGTGTCCCAATACTTTTGACATTCCAAATTGCATATCTCAATGGGAAAAGCACACAGACACTTCAAACTCCACAGTTAAATTGATCTCTAGGAGACCAACAAGCCCTCATTTGTATTTTTAGCCCAAGTAGATCAGGGGTTATTCACCGAAAACCGTTCACCTCACCACATGTCCCAATACTTTTGTTCATCAACCTTCCGAGTTGCATATCTCTGCGAGGAATTTAAATAAAGAGGTGAATACAGGTTTAGCTTTACATTTTCTTTAAGGGTAATGCATTAAAATGAAATCAAAATGTTCTGGGAGCATATTTGGGGGCACACCATAGTGTATGAAATTTTTAGGCATTTATTTCACCATAACAAAACAGCGCAGTTTTTCACAATATGCAGGTGCTCTTGGAATATAACTGTATGTATGTATGTGTCGTGTCCCGGCATTTCGTGTCGGTATTTCTTTTTCTTTTTTGGGCTTTGTGTGTTTGTGTTTCCCATTGTTTTTCCCTGTATTTGTGATTGTGTTTGTTTCAAGGGTGTTGAGATTTATTTTGCAGACTAAGTGCTTGAACAGCTCCTGGGTAACGAGCAGGAATGGTGGGGCCTGGGACCTTTAAAGATGGTGGCCATCAGCATTTGGGGGTCTCGCTCGTGGGGATGCAGATGCATTGGTTTTAATGTTTAAAGAAACCTAATATGCCCCCAAATATGCTCCCAGAACACTTTAATTTAATTGTAAAAACTCAGTTTGATACATTGTGTTTGATACATTACCCTTAAAAAAATGTAAAGGTAAACCTATATTCACCTCTTTTAATTTAAATTCCTTGCCGAGATATGCAACTCCATGTTGCGAACATGTTGAACAGTTTTTGGAGAATAACCCCTGATCTACTCAGGCTAAAAATACAAATGAGGGCCCATTCAAAAGGTCTCCTGGAGATCTACCAAACTGTGGAGTTTGAAGTGTCTGAGTGCTTGCACTGCACTTGAAGCACAGGGGCTCAAGCCTGGTGTGGAATTCGAAAAAAGTGCTTCCTTGGGATTTCCACATAAAACTATGAGTTTAGTTCTCAAAAAATAAATCCACAGATGACTGAATCCACAACTCCTGATCAGCGTAAAACTGGGTGCTTACTGTATATTGACTTCAACTGACCTATTTTCCAGTTTTGAGTTTGCAGTGCCGACACGAGATCAGACAGCAGAGACGGTGACTGAGTTCTTTGGCAGGAGGTGATACGGCAGTACGGGTGTCCCAAACAGCGGCTGGCCGACCAAGGACTTGCTTTCAAGTCCCAGGTGATCCAAGATCTTTGTTAAATGTATGGCTGTGTTAAAGTGTGAACGACCCCATATTGTCCACAAGGAAATGGAGCCTGTGAAAGATGGAATCAGAAAATGTGAAGTTGTTGAATACAGGGAGCATGCAATGGCACCCCCCATAGCAGCACCGGTCTGTGCCCTTTTTGGGTACTGTTTGGGCGCTAGCTGCGTCTTCCCATGGACCAGCAGTGGGAAGTGAGAGAATTAACCCACCACCGGATAGAGGTGGATTGGGTGCGGGAGCACCGGGGGCATCTCTGGCAACCCTGAGAGGTGGTCGACGAGGAGAGACAACAGTGCCAGCAAGGAGAATGGCGGTATCAAGATTTGGGCCGTGCGTGGGGATGAAGCAACGAGACTCCGTGACCCCTGTGTTTCAGGTTAGGCCCGAAGGCAAGGAAGGCCCCCTGCGGACCCTTCATAGACAGCATTTGAGGCCCTGCCCATCTGGATGGAAGGTGGTTGTTCCGGTAACAGGTGATGAACACAGGGGGCTAGTGTCGGCCCTCAGCGGGTTCCAGTGTTTCCTCTAGGTTGGCCTGGTGGGTAGATAAGAGAACAGCCACCTGTTGCTGGTGGAGGAAACTCTGCCAGTGATGCCTGAACGCGTTCCTTGCAGGGGGATCCGGTGGAAGGTGAGGAGACCATGGAGGGGCATCTACTGGCCATACCAGGGGGCTGTTACCCAAGGAGGAGCCCTGGAAGGTGTGAGTATGTAGTGCCACCGGCATTTGTGGAACGCTGATCCTCATGGGCCAACCTGAGAATGAAACTGGTCCGGTATAGTGCATCCATTCAGATGCATCGGTTTTGATATTTAAAAAAACTGTATTGAGGGACTTTGTGCTCCCCTGGACTCACCTTTTGCTAAGGCTTCACATGAGTGGAGGTGTCAGGAGAGGGAGAGTCAGTGGCTACCTGGCCTCTGTTGCTGTGTTCGTGCCGACTTTTCTGTTCTCAGGTGCTGGTTGGTGGTCGAGAGGGATGTAAGGACCAAGCGAGGTGAGACGGTGAAGAGAACAGTCGGGCAGAGGGACAAAGCGAGCAGAACTCAGACCCCTGCGCACTCCAGCCGGCCCAAAGGGAAGTAGCTTCTGCTATCTGAGTGTTTGTGGCTAATCCCTTGGGGACAGAGTTGGGGAAGAGGGTCTGAGGTGTATGATCTTTGTGTCCAGTAGAGATGGAGCAGCGCAAGAGGGGCGACGGACAGCGACAAAGTGCGAGGATTCAGCGGCTGGCAATGAGGAGGAGATGGCGCGAGTTCACTGCGGACCGAGGGTGCATTGTAGCCAGTGTGGGACGCTGCAGTATGGTAAGAGACTTGCAGAGTGAAGGAATTATGTTTTGCTCAGCAGAGAGAGCAAGAACACAGTTAGGGCGAGTGCAGTGGACTGGGCACCCTCTGAGGTTTGGGTTTTTTGTTTATTTTCTTTTGTTTCTTTTTTGTTGGCGCACCTCGCGGTGGGAGTATGGAGGCCCAGGACTTTCTACGTTTGGTTTATTTTATTATCTTATTTTCTTTCATTGTCTCATCTTAAGTGTGGGTTTATTTCTTTGGTTGGGTTCAGTTCCATGTGTGTGTGTGTGAATGCGAATAAAGGTGTGGGTCCAACCCAGAGTGAAGTGCTGTGAGTGTGGTGTTAATGGAAAGATCTTTTTGGTGTGTAAAAGTGTGAGAATCTGCATCCTTTCCCGAGATTGCTGTGAGCTGGTTGGTGTACAAGGGGGGGTGGAACTGTGAATGAGCCGTTGTAACACTTTCTGGTGCTTCTTGAGAAATAAAGTTAGCATAGAAATATGTATCTGAGTGCGGCTCATTCATTGTGCGTGCTCCAGGAGATCCAAAAGGGTAAAACCAAACTTGAAAGTAAAGAGAAACAAAAGCAGTATCTATCTATCTATCTATCTGTCTGTCTGTCTGTCTGTCTGTCTGTCTGTCTATCCATCTATCCATCTATCTATCTATCTATCTATCTATCTATCTGTCTATCTATCTATCTCTCTATCTATCTATCTATCTGTCTATCTATCTATCTTTCAATCTCTATCTATCTGTCTGTCTATCTATCCATCTCTCTATCTATCTATCTGTCTGTCTGTCTGTCTGTCTGTCCATTAAGTACAGGGTCCTTCATATTTCCCTTTGTGAAGGTGATGGTTCTATAAACTAAAACTGCTTCATGCTCTTATTTAGCACCAAAATATGGAAGTTAAAGAAGCGTTACTGGTAATGCATAGAACCATTTTTGCTGAGTCTAGAGGCCACTTTTACTCCTGCACCTCTAAAACAAGGGTTCTTAAAGAGTTCCTTAGTAAAGGTAAAGTTTATATATATAACCAAAACAATTTTTAAAAGGTTTTAGAGAGCGCCAAAAGGGATTTTCTTGGTTCTACAGAAGACAATTGTTGCTAAGATTGTTGGCTATTTTTATTACTCCATGTCACGGATGACGGGGGGAACCCGCGTCCGTGATTTACCTTGGGGGCAGCAGGGACAAGGCAGGCAGGCATCCATGAACTCAGGCTCTTTATTTAACAGGAACAGAACAGAACAGAAACCAGGCTCAAGGGCCGCTACAGACATAAACCAGAAACAAACCAGGGTAAATGAGGCGTGATGAGGCGAAATGAGGCAATGGACAGATGTCTGTGGTCTACACAGACAGAACTTAAATACAGACAATAATCAGTGAAGAAAACACAAAGCAGGTGAAAAACGTGACACGTGAACACAAACAGACATGGCAGTCAAAATAAAAGTCCTTAAAAACAACTGAAAAGCAGTGGCCCCTACCGGCCACTGAGCGAACCGTTACAGACCACCCCTAAAAGGTAGATTCTTTAGTAAAGATAAAAGTTTTGTATTGGTATAGAACCAAGAAACCTCACAGAACTGTGTGATTAAATGATTCTTTGCCTAAACAGTTCTTCTCTATGATGGAGAACCCACTGTATGCAGTTCTTTCAGGAACCTTTTATGAATGGTTTTGTAGAAGCAGCTGGTGGCCTGGTGGTTCGGTAATTGCCCCTGCTATCGGAAGGTTGTGTAGTGGGTTGGGTACGGTCCCCACACTCTGCTCCCGGGTGCTACTGTAGTGCGTCACCCAGGTGAATGGGTTAAATGCTGAGGACAGTAATTGAATAAAATATAGTATCAAAATGGGTTTGAATATCCAAGTCAAGTATTTCGGAACTACATATATTTTACTGACCACAGCATTTTCTGTACATAGCATAAAATAATTAGTACAAAACATTTTTGGGCATTTCTGAAGAGTTTAATTTTGACTTATTCTACATTTTATCTGGTTCTTGTCTCTGTATCTCTGTGTGTCTGTGCCTAAGAAATGTCCTGTAGCATCAATAACATTTTCTAATTTTGATTCGGAGTCTTGAGTTCGGGATTATGCTACTCCACCCACCTCTCAAACTGCAATCCCAAGTTTTTCTTGTGCCATATAGAACAATTTATTAAGTTATTTGCTTACAGTAGGCTCTTCATCATAGAGAAAAACACTTTAACCAGGCAAAGACTCATTTAATCATGCACACGGCGCAGCAGAACCAAGCAAGGTATGGAAATATGGCCTAAAGGAACCGTTCCTGCTAGGGGCGTTATCATTCTTATCTTAACAAAATGACACTCTAAGCTGACGCTAAGCTAAGCATCCCACAGTTCATAGTTAAAGCCGAACCAAATGCTTTTTCACGTCTTTTCAGGTGTGATGTATGTTTGAGATTACTGTCAAACCAGTGGTGTGAAACAAATCAGCTTAATGTGGCCAAGGCTGGGCCTATAGACCACCTTTACTTCATTACGCAACAATGGCAGCAATGCTTGTCAATCAGGCGTCTATCGTAGGTTCAGGACGCGGCGTCCAGAGCGATACAACCTGCTGCCGGTCTGCAAGGCGAGGTTTCTGAACTCGCCCTCTTCCAGCCGAGAGAAAAACATGCAACAGGAGGTTCTTGCACCTGAAAAAAAAGTACACACTTACAGGAAAATTAAAGGGAGTGCAATCGCACAAACACCTCCCACACGTCAGCCAATCAATCCTCATGCTCCACTGCACCTCCCACGCAAGTGTTCCCACGCTGCCCGAGCAAATGTTACACCCTGATAACCAAGAAACCAAGAGAGAAGAGAGATGCATTGATTTTCCTACTTTTTTTTTTTCCATGGACAAATCAAAGGCATCTCTACATACTTACATATTCCTTTCAAGTCAGTCGCCCAAAGGGCTAAATTAGAAAAACTAAGGAAGTGAAAGGAGGACCTGCACAGAATCAAACAATTTTAGAAGCCAAATATTGAGTCATTTTTTAGTATTACGCTTCAAAATCTCATTCGAAGACATGGCCTCGTTTACTTGACTCGCAAAAGTGAGCATTAACTTCTCTGCACCTAAAGGGGAAACAAACTAACACATTCTGTATTATTGTAATTAATTAACAATGTCACGGTTTGATGAGAAATGGTTGAAAGCATTTGCTTTTCAATGGTGGTTAATGGAACAAAGGGTTTCACAAAAATAATGATTTTATCTACTATGCAAATCCACTATTGTCTAAATATGTAACATATTTTCATATGTTCATGTGGGGGGGGGGGGGGCAGGGGGGGGGCTACTTTGCCATGCATGTACCCTTCTACCATCAATGTGTTTTAATACTTGTAAGATCACAATCTTCTCAAAACTACAGTAGAACAAAGCCTCAGACATCATGCAGCGCAATTCCACGCAAGGCTTTAAACTCCTCAGACGTCTGGTTCCATTCACAATTACTGTCAGCTCTTCTGACTTGTTGGGAAAGGGCTGAAAAGGTGAAACCACTGTATGGGTCAAAACTATCCTCCATCACTGAATGTTTTTCAGTTACTTACATGCAACTGCGTATAGAGGGAGCACATCGTCATATTCTGAATGTGTGTGTGTGTGTGTGTGTGTGTGTGTGTGTGTGTGTGTGTTTGTGTGTGTGTGTGTGTGTGTGTGTGTGTGTGTGTGTGTCACAGCTGGGTATATAAATGCCTCTCCCTCCTCTCCATGAGGACAACCACTTTCAATCTCATACAAGCAGCACACACTCCACTCCAAGGCAAGGTAACCTCTGTCTGTCTGTCTGTCTGTCTGTCTGTCTGTCTGTCTGTCTGTCTGTCTGTCTGTCTGTCTCGCTTTGTATCTGTCTGTCTGTCCAACCTGATGAAACTGATTCATTTCTATCGTTTTTTTGGGAACGTTTCTTTGCTGAAATGAATTGCTGTTGAATGTAAGGCATGCAAAACTACCCGAACAGCTCTAACAATGGGACGACTGGTGTGGAAATACAAAGAATATAGAATATTCAATAGAATATAGAATATCGAATAGAGCAGAATATAGCTTTTGCATGTTTTTTCATTGCTTAAATGTGCTCTAATTGAATTAAAATGTATTAGTCTAACGTCAAATAGAATGTGAAGCTTTTCCTCACAATGCATTAAAATCTATTAAAGGAGAGATTTAAAGAGCTCTTGAAGTGGACAGGAAAACAACACATTTCTATAATAATAATAATAATAATAATAATAATAATAATAATAATAATAATGATGATGATTATAATAATAATGATAATAATAATACTATTAATATTAATACTAATAGTAATAATAATAATATTAATACTAATAGTAATAATAATGATGATGATGATGATAAAAATGATGATGATAATAATAATAATAATATTAATATTAATAATAATAGTAGTAATAATAATAATAATACAAAGAAACAAATATAAGCCTGAGCTTTTTACTCACAGTGCAAATGTTGTTCTCTGCTTCGCTCTCTCTCACTCCCTCACACACACACACACACACACAGGATGAACGGCGGCGCGTGTGTGTGTGTGCTCCTGGCTGCGCTCTCAGTGTCCTGCCTGGCTCGCCCGCGCTCTTCCCTCGTGCAGGACGGGGGCAATGCTCTCCCCTCTCAGATGGAGGCGGCTCTGAGGGTCTCCCGCTCCGACAGCCCCGGCCTCAGCGACCCAGTCAAAACCCAGCCCAGCTCCGAGGACCAGGCGGAGTCTCGCGCCAACCTCAACGAGCTGCTGGCCAGACTCATCTCCAGGAAAGGTGAGAAACACAACCCCCCCCTTTACCTTAGGAAGCTTAGATGGAACAAAATTTATCCATAAAATGTAATTATATAGTTACAGACATAAGCCTTTTAAAACCAGGGTCATGATTCTGTATGAGGATTTCTAAAGGCAGGACCAAACGGCAGCTTTAAATGAAAGTCAGTTTATGTCGTGAAAAGTGTATGTATGTGTTGTAGCCTCACAAATTCAGTGAAGTGTTACTCACTTATTTTTTCGAGATAACTGCATATTCTGTTATGAATATTATTGAGCACATGACTGTAACCTGGTAGAGCATCCCTTTTTTCAAATACTGTTATATGTATGTAAATGATATATACGTAAGTATGTATAGTGTGTGTTTATGACAGTGTTGTAGGGGATTTAAGGGTTAAAGTATTGAATTACTATTCAGTAACTATCGGGGGAAGACCCTCAGTGACCGGTTCCGGCACATGGACCACACTTTGGAGTTTACGATCACCGTTGGGAATTCTCATTAGTCTAGTCTAAGGCTTAATCTGGCTCTGGGATGTTCTTAAAACTCATCTGTATTTTGTGTAGTTAGGAGAGTGTGACTGAAACGTAGAGCCTCTTTGACTGCGGGTTTAAATGGGTGGACAAAACACAGCAAAACCCGCCACTTTCCTCTCGCCCGGGTGGATCAGACTCAGGGTTGGAAGACTGTGGGTTTTTCTGTCGCTCCACATTTCTGAGTGACTGGGAGCCGAGTGACGTGGCCAAAATGGCCAAAATTTGTTTCAAAACACCATATTTAACAATTTAAACAGAGAGAGTTAGTAAGGTGAAGGAAAGAGTGCGAGTGTGTGTGTGTATGTGTGTGTGTGTGTGTGTGTGTGTGAGAGAGAGAGAGAGAGAGAGAAACCGAGAGAGAGAGAGAGAGAGAGAGAGAGAGAGAGAGAAAGAAAACGTGAGAGAAGGAAAGAGAGAATGTGTGTGTGTGTGTGTGTGTGTGTGTGTGTGTGTGTGTGAGAGAGAGAGAGAGAGAGAGAGAAAGAGTGTGTGTGAGAGAGAGATAGAGAGAAGTCGAGAGATGAGAGAGAGAGAAACCGAGAGAGAGAGAGAGAGAGAGAGAGACAGAAACCGTGAGAGAAGGAA
>JBBPDC010177610.1:0-16278 GCA_037974485.1 Hemigrammopetersius urotaenia | reverse complement strand
ACATGTCGGTCAAACGGCCTTATGGGCGGGCCTTGGCCAAAGAAAGCTGCTATGAATTCCAGACCTTCAGCCGTCAGGCTACGCGAGACTATCCGGCCACTGACCAGTGTTCAGTTCATGGACAGTTAGGTAGACATTTAAAGTATGAAATATACGGGGAATGTTTAGATTTAGTTCTAAGAGAACATGCTTAAATTTTGAAACATAGCGGTGCCAGTAATTGTAACACATGTGGTTTATACTCATGTATCATAATGGTTTTTGTTTTCTAAGATTCAATTTATTTCCTTTATTCATATATTCAGGGTGAAACTGAGCTAATTATATTTTACCAATACACTTTAGCCATCTTCATAAAGTGTACCCATTATTATGAAGCTTACTGTAAATAATAATGTCAGCGTTTATTTTTTTTGTATCATGTTCATGTTATTCTGCATTATTAGCCATAGATAGTGCTGTGGTTCAACCTTTTTATTGGACCTTTGGGGGTATTGAACATATTAGTCAGTAAGTGAAAGAAATAAACAGAAGCAAAAATGAGTGGAATTCAGTTTATTCTGGAATTCAATTAAAGCAATTAGTCAACTGTATGGACAAAAGTACTGGGACACCTGACCATTACACCAACGACTTTAATGACATTTTATTAAAATACAGGCTTTCCACAAGATTTTAGAGTTTCTGTGGGAATTTGTGCCCATTCTTTCTGTAGAGTGTTTATGAGGTCTGGCACAGATGTTGGGCAAGAAGGCTTGGCTCACAATCTCTGTTCCAGTTCATTCCAAAAGTGTTGGATGGGGTTGAGGTCGGGGCTCTGTGCGGGCCTTTCACACCAAACCCATCCGGTCATGTCTTTACGGACATGCGGGAATAGAAAAGGGCCTTCCCCAAACTGGTTCCACAAAGTTGTCAGAATGTCTTGGTATGCTAAAACGTTCACTGAACATTCACAAGATTCACTGAAAGTAAGCCAAAATCCTGATTGTCCTAATACTTTTGTCCATATAATGATTTTTCTGCTATTCCAGCACAGGTCGTTATGGTTCTTTATGCCTAGAGGACTTTACCTATTACCTACAGCCAGTTCACAGTTCATTCAATACTATTCATTAATATTTCACTCCTTTACACATCTTGCTGGCTTAACAGGGGTTGTTTGCTGTATGTCAACAGTGGCCTGCTGCTCTGAGAGAAACTGCACTCACTGGTTTAATATTACCAGCTAGACGAAAGCCATAAAGCTACATGAGGTGGAACCATAATGAGGTGTAATTGCTGTAAAAAAGGTTCACAAACTGTGAAGAGATTCCAGCTACAATTTCAGACTTTTAACTGTTCTGTGATTTTAAACACTAGCTTCAATATCAGTGCTGGTCTTAACACTTGCCTTTCATGAACCTCTCTTCTAGGTCCTTGTGCCCTCATCTCATCAAATCTTGTTAGTTGCTCCCGCAAGAATGTACATCGCGAGTGTAGGTCATACAAAATGAGAAATGTAAAGTTTATATTCCGTTTACAGTCAACTCTAAGGCACATACACTATATGGACGCTAAAAGTATTGAGACACGTCTGTTTTTCAAGGTTTGGGCTAGGCCTCTTACTTCCAGTAAAGGGCAATGCTTCAGCATACCAAGACATTTTGGACAATGCCATGCTTCCAACTTTGTGTGCGCAGTTTGGGGAAGAACCGTTACTATTCCAGCATGACTGTGCTCCGGTGCACAAAGTAAGGTCCATAAAGACATGGTTGGATGAGACTGGCATGGAAGACCTTGACAGGCCCCCACAGAGCCCTGACCTCAATCCCATCCAACACCTTTGGGATGAACTGGAACAGAGATTGCAAGTCAGACCTTCCAACATCAGCGTCTGGGCACAAATGAATGGGCACAAATTCCCACAGAAACTCCAAAATCTTATAGCTGCAAAGGCAGGACAAACTCCATAATAAAGTCACGAACGAGAGAGAGAGTTAGAGAGAGCGAGAGAGAGACAGGCACAGAGAGCGCGCGGGCGCGAGAGAGAGAGATAGAGAGTGCGCGCGAGACAGAGAGCGCGCGACAGAGAGAGAGCAACAGAGAGAGAGAAACAGAGAGAGAGCGAGACAGGTTTAAAACGGGCGCGATCCGGAAAAGTCAAGAACGAGAGAGAGAAAGAGAGAGAGACACAGACAGACAGACAGACAGACAGACAGACAGACAGAGAGAGTAAATCCGGCTCCCAACCCAACTTTGTGAACAGATTAACGGCGATATTTTTAATCACCCGATAAGAGTCTCACGTTAACGCAGCACGTTAACGCCGATAACGGCCCACCACTAATGCAATGTCATTAAAATCCCTGTTGGTGTAATGCTCAGGCATCCCAATACTTTTGCCCACACAGTTCATCATCAAAAGTCCCCCATGCCCCCAAGACAAACAGACAATAAAGCTGAAGAAAGAGGCAAACAAGCAAGCTGCATCTTTGAAACAAAGATATCTGTTTTAACCATTCCAGTTTGTTTTAGTTTCACTTTAAAGAAAAATCTCTCACACTAAACATGCTATCATCTGTACTGAAGTAGTTATAATGTGTAATAATGTCTAATAAAACACTCAGTGTAAAAAGTATGAACTGCCCAAATTAAATGTGATTTCATCAAGTTTAGACAAAATGATCTGCCAAAATGAAACGTGACCTCTTCACGTTTTAGACAAGACACTCTGAGACACTCTGGAGAAAGCTAGTGGAACCTGCTCTATATTTAAAGGCGCCAAAATCAGGGTTTTAATGGATGGCACAAAGAGCACTTTTAGGTCCCCAAAGATCAAATAAAAATGTTTGAGAAATTATTTTTTTTTAAAGTTTAAAGAACTTTTATATAATGTAAACATTCAAGTACGAACTCTTTAAAAAAATTATTTGTAACAATGCCATAGAAGAACCACTTTTGTTTCACTAAAGAGCCTTCCATTAGGTTATTTTAAAATATATATTTTTTTGTAAATAAGACATATGAATCTCCACACACAAAACCACAATGTTTAATGTCAGTTTTATTTCTGCAAATTCTGCAGAAAAAGTCAAGAGTCATATAAGAACCGTTATGGTCCATTTAACTGAATGAAATGGACAGAAGGATGTAAGCTGTTCTTCTGGAATATGTTGCACCCCTGCAGCACAGTCCTGCAGCTACAAGCCAGACTGCTGGCAGTGTGTCTAATATTTCTATGGGATGCTCAACAGGGTTTGCATTTTAAACTTTGTTTCTTAAATTGATGCTTTCTAGTTAGGAGTCATTAAGGAACCTAAGGTTTTAAGAGTGAATGAGGTGGACAGAAGTGAAGGAAAAGGACAGAAGTGAAGGAAATGAAGAGGCAGTGAGCTTCTCTTTTTGAATGTGTAGCACTGAATGTACTCCTGCAGCAACACACTGTCAATGCGTCTAATAGTTCTATGCATTTGCAGCTCTGCTCTTCTACCTCTTCATCTCCACGTACGTTAAAACCTCCAACAAAAGCTGGCTGTCCCGTTCGGGGCTAGCGCAGATGGCCCATCCCACGCTAATCGGGCTTCACGAAACAAAAGAGAGGCCCAACCGAACGCCGTTCATGAACAACAAAAAAGTTCTTCATCTCACGGGCACCGGTCATTACAGGCCCCGTGGGGAGCTGGGGGCGCGTGCAGGGCAGCTCGGTTACGAGCTTCAGTCCATTGCGCCCCCTTGCTGTGGTACTGCAAGTTTGGCGACGTTTACAAAAAAAAAAAAATTCTTTAAAACACTTCAGATACCAAAAAGACATTGTCATTAAATATCAACAACCCAGTGCAGCTGTCCACATAGCTTGATGCGCGCGCATGCGTTTGTAGGGGTGTGTAGGTGACCCTCAAACAAAATAACAAAGAAAAGCATCCTAAACGTAAAATACGACATGGATTTCGATGGATTTTTAGAAGTTTGGGTTATCTGTATTATTTACATGAGTTTTCTTCGCTATACTATAACAGCTTTATGTTGTTTGCACTCATTTTGATCGCTAACTGCAAAAAAATCGTATACCATGTAAAGCATTTTCCCCCTCCCCATTCTCCAAACAACATCTGTTTTGAGGGTTTGTTAATGACACACACGCGTCGCTTTGTCCTAAATCTAATTTTCTACGCCCCCATTTCGTCTTTACCAACATTCTCAGCCAATGGCGTTGCGCAAAAATCCCCAAACCCAAACGCCACGCGTTTTTTGCTTTTGTCTCCTTGTCTGTAACCCAATGCCACGGATGGGAGACTGACGCCAAATATTTCTTTGAAAGAAAAAAACCCTAAAGAATTACGTGCAAAAAAAAAAAAAAAACTTCTAGAGACCAGGGGCTCGCGGAGGTGGGAGGGGAGAGAGGGGAGGGTGGGTGTTGGACACGGATGGGGCCATCTGGTGTCCCCATGGCGCGTGCTGGACGCGTGGATTCTATGAGGGCCACTGGGGACCCAAACTGAAAATATGTGCGGGTTTTCGATTTCAACGCCCACCCCCCAACACCATACCCACCCCAGCCCACGAGCTGCCAAACAACACCCACCACCACCCAAGAGGACATAATATTTGGTGCAATAACACATCTTGTCGATATTTCCCATAATAATAAGAAGACCAATTCATTTTGTTCAAGAAATCGTTCGTTTCTTGGTTAAAATGAAGCCTACAGGTCTTCATGTGAACAAAAGAACAGGTTTTCATCATGAAACACTTCACCTCAGCCTCTGACCTCCTTCATCTGGAATAAAGAGCGTCTGGGTCACAAACACTCCAGTTTAAAGTCGTGCGTAATAGCCATGGCACCCAAATTAAAATCTTCACTTTACTATAATGTGTATTCAGAAAAGAACTAGTCTCTGGCTCGTGTGTTTAGGTTGCTAGTGATTAATATGAATGCTGTGCAAACAGCTTAGACCAATTCAACCCCCCCCCATTACCCCTCCTGCCCTCCTCCTTCCCTCTCTCGCTCACCGCGGGTGTAGGTGAACTCCAACGTCATCACAGCCATACGCCAGAGAACAAACTATTGTTGAATTGACGTTTGCGAGCAGATGTTAATAAAAATGTAGCGTGGCTTGGGGATATGTGTTTTAAATTTAAATTATAGATGCGCGTGCATAACCCCCGCCCCCCCCCACCATGAAGTTGGATAACACCCCCGCTTCCATCCTTTCAGTTATTTTCCCTCCTTTTTTGCCCCGCCTTCTCCTCTCCATGACAATGTTTATTTCTATCAATAGTATATTTATACTAACAAGTGATGTTAGTGAAATGCAATATGAAATGTTTTAATGGTTATCATTTCATGTATTATAAGATGCTAAGAATCAGTAAAGATTTATACTTTTTAGTGATTTGCCTTAACCTCAGTAGACCTAGGCTACACGACAACAAAGAGAAAACACTTCTTTGGAAATTCAAAGGCGTTTTCTAATGGTCACTTTTCTAGAAATGTACCTATAAGAAGGCTGGAACAAAGCAAGAAAGATTAGAGACTGTTTGGAAGCGTTTAGAGATTTAAACTTATGGAAAACAATTTTTCATTCAATTAAATAAAGAAACAGAACACAAAATAACAAATGTATCTCAAAAAACAATTGTAGACGATCTGTTGTTAAAAGAGTTAATCGTGTGCATGTGCATTATATGCATTTGGTAAGGATATTTCATGAATCTATAAAAAATATTCTTGTGCAAACATATATTTTTTAAAGTCATGCTTTAATCCTGGTGACGTGTACACAGACTTAAACGCGGCATCTATTGTTCGCGCTCAAACTTCAGAGGCCCCGCGCGCGTCGGTGGGCGGTGCGAGACGCTCTCGGGTGGGATATAAGGCGCGCACGGACACTGGGCAGTCACACGATCTTCACCGACCATCGTTCGATATGACTCCCCACGCACCCAGCACTGTGGCCACCAGGAAAGAAGCGCTCGAACTGAGGAAGACTCTGAAGCCTCTGGTAGAGAAGAGGCGGCGCGCACGCATCAATGACAGCCTGCACCAGCTGAAGACTCTCATCCTCCCTTTGGTGGGAAAAGAGGTAAGATTTCGTCTCTGTTTGAACGAGTTTCGCGTCCCAAACACCATAAATGTATAAAACCAATGTCGATAAAAGCATTGACCCTATTAATCTCACCGTCTGCTTGCTTTACGTTTTCAGAAATGCCGCTATTCTAAACTGGAGAAAGCTGATATTCTGGAAATGACCGTTCGATTCCTGACCGATATCCCAGGCACTCCGGCAAAAGGTGTGTATATCTCACTGCTCTCTATTAAACTGCATATAATTCACCTTAACTTAAAACATAGAAGAACTTTCTGAGCATTTCTTCTATTATTTTTTTCGTAGACTAAAGTGTACTTATTGTTCTCCTCTCAGGTGGTGCAGACAGTTACAGAGATGGCTACAGAGCGTGTCTGCAGCGGGTCTCTGCGCTCCTGCCGTTCCCGGGTTCGGACCGAGAGGCCGGGCTGCGGGTGAGTGAGTTCATGCAGCGGGCGATGCTCTCCTCCAGCACTGCGTGTGAGCGCTGCTGCCCCCGCAGCGTCTCCCCCACGGCCCAGCAGACCCACCAGCTCCGCAGACTCCAACATAACGCCAACCGCGCCCAGAACACCACCAGACTCCAGGAGAACACCTCCAGAAACCTGGCGAGCGTCAGTGCGCCCGTCTCTGGTGCCCTCGTGTGGAGGCCCTGGTAGTTGCCTGGAAATCCGGACACATTCGTAAAACAAAAATGTCCAATTGGTGGGCGCTGTTACTGGCTACCCACTGCTTCCTTTGGTTAATGGGTTAAATGCAGACAAAGAATTTCACACTGTGTGGTTCATGCATGACTAAAAAGGACCACTTTACTTTACAGTCAGTTGTGTGCAGCTGGTGTGTACCAGTTAGCTCTCACACTGAATGAGGACCGATCAGGTCAGATGTCTTAAGTATTATATACTTGTTCTATTTTACTTCTCCGGTCTCAACGGGCTCATTTTGATAAAGGCTGTTTATTTTCCGTCCAGATCCTGCGCGCGACCTGTAAATAACGCGTTTCTGTTTAGTCCTCTTCGAGGGGAAGGGAGGTTAAATGGGTGGGGGCTGTGGAAGACGCCTATGTAAAACCCCACGGGTTGTTCAATGTAAGACATTTGCACGCGTGACTTCAGTATTCTGGGTTTTGTGCAGATTGTTCATTTGTAAGCACGATGTGTTTTTATTTTAATGTCTCTTTTCTATGGGATGTACTGGTTATATATCTGTATATGTATGTTACTCGGTACTTTTGAATAAAAGAAATGGGCTACAAAATCTGTGCGTCCCGGTTATTTTTTAATTACGTGTTCAAATGGTTTCAATAAAGACACTATAATGGTGGCAGCTGCCCCGATAACACACAATGAATGAAGAATACTGCCTTCTTTGGTTAATGGTGCCATTAAAGGGTTTTCTACTGATTTTTCAGAAGGGAAACATGCCTTCTAGAGGCTATAGCAACATTAGCTTTTCTATTTGCAGAACAGGATGACTAATTCATATTTGTTTTATTTGTAAAATAGTAGTAACTAGAGGGGTGGGGGGTATTTTTTTTGCTTGCCTTACAGCGCCTCAATTAAAGGGAAGCTTTTAGAGTCATTAAGACCTTCAGACGTCTGGTTCCTATCAAAACCGTTGTGGTCAAACCTGTGCTCTACAACAGAACATTTAAATGTAGTGATTGCATAGTATGAAGCAGTTATACTGATTTTTTAAACAGATCTTAATGCATAATAATAATTACACAATAGCGGTTCTAAAATCACATCCTTGATGTTGTGCAGTCTATAAACAAGGCTACAAAACACAGTATCTGCTGCCACCTTGTGGTCACTTTGGGTTACGCAGGCTCGAATAAGATTAGGGTTTCATCACATGCGCAGCGTTAAGGCCTAATTCAGGAGCTCCTCTTACATGAGTGACTCTTTCCTTTATAAAATCATTTGTTAAAATACATCCTACCATAAAAACTACACAAAGCCAGACTTCTGTTTATATTACAAATTACCCGCGCGCGCCACTGTGACGACATCAGAACCTTCTAGAACGGTTTAAATTTAAAAATTGTAGTGGATTTCAACCGTCTCCCGATTTACTCTGAATAATTAACGGTCGCACTCGAGTTTCGTGGCGCTGTTTTGTGCGGGGGCAGCCAAAGTGTGTGTGTGTGTGTGCATGTGGTAAATCGATTCGCTCTTAAAACCCCTTTCAGCTTGAGCCGGGCTAGTCGGGCTGCAGCTCTTTCTCAGCCTGTATCATCACTGCTCTCATCTAGGGGTCCACGATGTCTGCAGCTAGTTCTCCATTAATGTCCCCGTCCATCCAGATCTGCAGGTAAGATAATCCGCCTCTCGGCAGCTCTGTCTGCATCAGAGAGGGTGTAGGGCTGATTTTTTGTTCAAATGGCTTAGCCTTCATTTCAGAGGGGCTACATAATCCCCAGCACTGACCAGCCTTGCTATCTGTAAGACAGAGCCCAGTGTGTGAGGACTGGAGACACTGCCGGTTTGCCGGCTGCATTGCTTCACCATGCATCATCCACCATGTCGCATGTCGCGTGTTGATCTCAACCAATGATGCCAGGGCTTGAGGCATGGAGCAGCAAGGTTACACAGAGGACAATTCAGCAAAACAACAAAGCCTTTAATATATTAAGAGAGGCTTTTTTTAAATAATGATGTAGGTGGGAAATACACGAAAAAGACAATCATCTGACAATCTTTGTGTGACCGTGTTTTACACGAAAATGATTCCAAACGTAGATACACAAGTAAAGGGAGAAATGCTGGTTGCAGAATGAATCATTCTAAAGAACCGGCGCGTTATTCTCTGATGCGTTATTTCAGCCGGCTGAGTTCAGATAAGCCCCGCCCTCCTGCGGTGCAATTGGTTAGTCGTCATAAGCATGCGAGAGAGAAGGAAGGATTGACCAATCCTGGCGCGGGAGACTGGATTTGGCGGCCAATCGCAGCGAGGGAGCGTGTGCTTCTTCCGAATACGAGTGGAAGAAAAAATGAATAGCGCCTCTAGTTCTGTGAAGCCCTATGGCGGCGGGCTGCAAACACTCTGTACTGCGTAATAACGTGTGACGTCATCGGGCAGACCACGTGGAGCCTTAATGCGAAATGTTTCGTCTTCCTGTAGCTAAAATGTTGTCTCGTCTCTCGGTTATCACCTCTAGGTATGTATGAACCAGCTCTTGTCTCAAAGAGAGATAGGACTCTGTGTCCCAGCCATCAAGGTCAAGACTGAGTCTGGACTCGAAGTGAAGTTAGTTTTGCAAAAATCAAAGACACTGAATCGTAAAATTAAATAAACGAGGACATACTTTGCTGTCTCAGTGTTTTAGCATGATCTCTACAGGCTGATTAAGCTGTTGTAGTCGTACGAGTCTGAAGTCGAATGTAATAAGGGCTGCAGTAGCTCTGAGACTGAGACCATCTCCAGACTACCAAGATGTTGCTGTTGCTATGACATTACTCATGTAACGTGGAGGAACGTCTCATTAAAAGAACCACAATTCAGATAAGAAAGGACTTTATTCTTGTGTCATTAGCATGGTCAGTGCGACAAGAAACAAAGATAAAAAGACAACAGAAAAAAAGATGGAAAATAACAATAGTGCAACACAATGACGAGTATTCTTAGTAAAACAAGTTCTGGGGATCTGCACTAAAGTAAACTTCCACTGTTTACGTATTTGATGCGTAAACAGTCAGAGTGTTTTGATGTGAAAGGGAGCACAGCAAAGATTCCTCTACAGTGGTAGTGATGGGAACCAGATATTACAATGACATTTGATTTTTAACATTTACAGCATTTTTCAGACGCTTTTATCCAAAGCAACTTCAATTCCCTGACTACAGGGGAAAGTCTTCCTGGAGCAGCTTGAGGTTAAAGGTCTTGCTCAGGAACCCAGTGGTGGTTTTTCTAAAGGTAGGATTCAAACCCATGACCTCTTGGTCCAAAGTAAAGTATCATACCACTAGGCCACCACCACCACCACTGTTTTAGAACAGCTTTCACTCTTCTTGGAAGTCTTTCCTCAAAAATTTCCTCTAAAGACTTCCCTCACTGTTGTGCTTCTGTTGGAATTTGTGCTCATTCATCCTGTAGAGCATTTATGAGGTCAGGCTCTTACGTTGGACGAGAAGGTCTGGCTCGAAATCTCCGTTCAGTTCATCCCAAAAGTTTTGGATGGGGTTGAGGTCAGGGCTCGGTGCGGTCCAGTCAAGTTCTTCCACACCAAACTCACCCAGCCACGTCTTTATAGAAGAGGTTCTTCCCCAAACTGTGTCCACAAAGCTGAAAGTATGGCATTGTCCAAAATGCTGAAGCATTAAGTTTGTCCTTCATTAGAAGTAAGAAGCGTACCCCAGAGCCTGAAAAACAGGTTCGTCCCAATACTTTTGTCCATGTAGTGTACACACTATAAAACTGGTCAGTCTGCTCATATGGAAAAGAAAAGCATGTTGTTACAAAATGTGTTCCAATAACTAAAGTATGTTAAGAAAAATACTTTTTCTTTACAAATATATTTATTCCTTTTCTATCTGTGTGATAAAACAATTTAGTATTAAATTGTAAAAAGTACTAGTTTTTCTTACTGAGGCCCGCATGTATGTCCACACTATGAATGTATTTTTTCCACAATGAAAGACTAAAGCATGTAAACATCTGAGGTGTTATATTTGTAATTGTTTTCTTACGTTTTTGAGGCTGCTTTCAACATTTTGGATATTGTTTCTGTCACCATTTGTTTACATCTGAACCATGTTATAACGTTAGTTTCCTTGGTAAGATGCCCATTAAGAATCTTGATGATGGTACTGACTGTAGCGGCAGTGCGGTTGGGACAGTACATCCTGAGAGTGCTATGACGCTGGTTTGTGGGGCTGTGAGCTAATTTGCTGAGCTAATGCTGCTTTCAGCTGAATCAAGTCTCTGTAGGTTGGGTTCCATACATTATTTTGTACTGAGGTTGCAGTTTGGCATAGTTGAGCTAATTGAGTTAGCATATATGTCTGCAGTATTCTCATGTAGTGGATATTAACTGTCTGAAGCCTGTTGTCTGAATAGCATGTGCCATAATTCAGTATAAATCCATAAAAATATAAAAAAAATCTATATTGCAGGAAATGTATATTGCATCTAATGTATGCAGTTTTCCGTTTACTACTGATGTCGATTGGAAAAAAGTGTTTGGAGTCACAAACCTCTTCAGATGTAGGAGCGTTGACCTTGAATCTATTTTAATTGTTATGAGAGCAATATGATAAATATGAAAGAATCTGATGCTAGATCTGTCCTATGACATTATGAAAGGAACGACCAAAACTGTTTTGTTTGAGTGAAACTGGCTTCTAGTATTTATTGGCAACTTTAGCCTTGCAACAACTAAAGAAGCAAAATTTGGCTGTCTTAGCTGATGGACTGCATTAAGTGGGAAAATTGTGCACAATTGATTTTTTTGTTGTTGTACTGTTCCTTTGAGACAGTGGTGATCTGTCAAAAAGTATGGGTCAGTTTTCTGTCCAAATCTGTCTTGAACAGCATACAAGAGAGGCACACAGTATCAGTGTGAGCGGTACACACATTTTGTGCACTCCTAGCCGTTGCACGGATACCAAATTCGCCAGGATCAGGCGGTGGTTATGACGTTAAGTGCATATATGGTGCATTTTAACTTCGGGGGCTGGTCTCTGAGGTTTAATTTTCCATCGAACCTCTGCCTCAACATGCCGAATGGAAGATTTTTTCTAAAAGAAATGAGACGCTTCCTTTACCACACTATACTAAGGTAGGAACATGCAAAATCCTGAGGTCTGGATTGGGTGCTTACGTGAAAATCTTCAGTTGAATGGGGCAGCAACATTATATGGTGAAGTGTACAATGTTAAAATTGTAGTTGCTTGTGATCTTGATTTGATTTTGTGGGGTTCTCTGCTGACTGGGTAGCAAATGTGAGAGAATGAATCGATAAAATAAAAGGTTTTAGAGAAACTGTGTCAATTCTCATGCTTTATTCAAGATGATCCGTGCAGGGACACTTTTACATACAGCACTTGGGATAAAGCTTACAGTATTCTAAACCCGAATCCAAGCGTAATGAATAGGAAGAGACAGAAAAATAAAGCATTTCCTGTTAATGATCAACATCTACGTCAGACGATCGCCATCTGTTCTGAGTTAACTCACTCGGCGAGTGGGGAACACCCAGCTATTTGGACAAAATGCTTACTCACCGGAATTAAGAAACGTATATTTATGTGGGTTCTCCAAAAAAACGCGGGTTTGGTTCATCCTGACTGTTACCATGTGCTAAAATGTATCCAGTCAACATGAAATGTTCCCAGAACTTTGTCTAACATTATGTAAAAGGTCTCTAATTGTTCCTAAACTAGCACTAATTACAAGTTCTAATAAGATTACAAGTTCCTTCAATGTTGGGATGTTGGTTTTATTATGGGTGGCATTATATGAATGTTAATTTTTCACATATTTTTATTGTTCTGTTTTGTGGAGTCTTTTGCTGGTCCAGTTCCTGATCAGTAACATCAAAGCATTATGCTATACCTGAATCCTGGTCCAGTAGCTCTAAAAATTGCAATTACATCATTACATCATTACTACTTTTTTTTGTCACGTCACAATGGCAGTGGAATGTTGCAACTGCCATCAGTTGACTTTAGTGGCATAATTTCAATGTGTGTTTAGGGAAATAAGCAGTGCCTCCACACTCTTATCGTGAGCACACTGAAGTCACATTTCCGGTGCCTATCCTCTTACTCAAGGGGTTGCCACAGCAACCCCAGCAGCCGGGGCTCTCTCATTGGCCGAGAGAACACGTGATCTGAATCAGGGTGTGTGTGTGTGTGTGAGTGAGAGCCATGTTAGTGGTGGAGGAAGTGATGATGTCACGGATGATGGCATGTATTAGAGGGAGAGAATGAACGAATAAGCCTTGTTCAGGTCAGCAACACTTGCAGTCAAGCTGCCTCTGTCTAGACTCGTCAAGGACTTTAGATACCACACATGGCTCCTGTTTATCAGCTTGGCAGGTACCGTATTGTTTATGTACATCATACATCACGCAGAAGTGGCACTGATTACACACGCAGGCAGGCAGGCCTTTCCTCTTAGCACTTTCGTGTCATTTTATATCAGTTAATGTGGGCTTATTTAAAAGGGCTTACTTCCTGTGCAGTGTTGCTATTCTGCCAAATGTCCTTTTTTAAACCAAAGTGATTGAAGTCGGAGTCAACTGACTTGATTACAGACGTTTGCTGAGATTACATCAAGTCACGTATGTAAAGAATGCTAACTATTCTTGACCTTTTTACAAAATAAACCTGTCAGGGCACAAGGCAGCTTGTGATTCTAGTTTGTTCAGCATGTAGACATTTTATTATATTTCCTGTATAGTGTCACACCTGCTTGCATTCCGACTCGTCACACCTGAATGCAAGCAGGTCTACTGACTCATCCAGTGAATGCAGTATTTCTCAATTCATATCTGATTGTCATACGGAATAACAAACAACTGGTTCTCCTGCTTTTCTCAGGATCATGCGTCCTGATGACGCCAACATCGTGGGTAATGTCCACGGTGGCACGATCTTGAAGATGATCGAGGAAGCTGGGTGCATCATTGGAACGCGCCATTGCAACACTCAAACTGGGGTGAGTTACTGTCCTGTCCACCACATTTCAACATTCACTAAATGAGTCTTAAGATCCAGTAACTGTCTCTGACTTGGGCTTTCCCCATTATTTGGTCAGTCAAATCTACCAAGGACTTGATTCTCCAAGCACATGGTTGTACAAGACTCCTTCTTCCATATTAAAAGGCCCACCTCCTGTATTTTCCCTGTATTATAGGTTCACTGACACGATTGCAGTTTTATGTACCAAAACATTTCCATTAACCATGTTCCAACTGCTCTGTATGTTTCAGAATGATCACTGTGCCTCGTTTATCAAAAACTGTATTTATATTAAGGAAATTGGATGTGTTTGAAGGGATCTGGCCCTTCTGCTCACTTCAGGAAAACCGCAGGTTACTCTTCAATGGATGTATGATGAATTTGTGTAATGCACGGCTGGGTATGAACAGATGCTGGTGCTAATAAAGGCCTAAGCTGGGAAGTCGTTTACTTCTGGCGGTTCTATTCAAAGTCAGTCCGCTTATTTAATTGCCTACAGTCGTGACCCGATTTTTTAAATTTGTGCTTGATGAAGACAAACTAATCCAGTCACTGAGGCTATTCAAACGCAGTGATCCCCTCACAGTGATCCCAGTTGGTTTCATAGGGAGGAAAGTAATGTAAATGCATTTGCTAGTGCTTTTATTCCCCCAAACCTTTCTTGGGTAGCTCTTAAATACTGATTAGAACATCCCTTGGATACAATGGCAATACAGAACAAATGAACCATCTCTGGTTTCTTTTAGGACTCTGGCCTCTTCCTAGAGGGGATATACATTTATTCAGCAAGCGCAAAAGCGTGGTAGGATCTTCTCCACGTGTCTGATCAGCTAATGATTGTGTGAATACAAGGAGCTGTAGGTTAAAGGTAATGTTTCATTCTCATCCCTTAGAGACATTAATATAGGAAAGACTCTGAAGCTTGACTGAATGCTGAGGAAGCGAGCTACTGCTGGTGTAAACATTCAACAAGCTGCTTCTGGGGAAATTCCATTTACACTTACTAGGTGTTTTTATCTGCTTTGGTGTTTTTTCCAGTAAGGAGACCGTTAGTCATTGCAGTGTGTTTGTGGTTTTGGAGCCTGAGGGGATCACATAGCTCTAGTAATAATGATTTGGAGTTCAATCTCGAACATGAAACGCTGTAAGCCTAGACGAGAAACACTAGAAGAGCAACATCCTTGGAAATGTGTGACAAGTTAAAGGAAAAAAATGGCCTAGTCAGGTGCAGGTCCATCAAGAGGAACGTCAGAACAGCTTCAGTGAGCTGTTGACCTAGATTTGACAAGTCTCTGCAATTGCTCTAGAGGGATGGAACTCTCTTGCTAAAGATATGGTGGAGTTCAGCTGGGTTGAGATCTAGTAAATGTGAAGTTCAAAAGCATGTAATATGGTTTTCAGACAGCATTTATGACACTTCTGATAACAGGATGAAGGCTATTGGTCAGAATATCTATGTATTGATTCGTAGTGATACCCATAAGGGGACCAGTGTACCCAGTCATGCCGACAATGTGCCCAATACAGCACAACAGAGCCACTGTATCCCCTTGTAGGGGTCTAGCCTGCACAGTTCTCTTGGTGTGTACTACACATGCACTCGCACACTTGTGAAGAACATGTGAAGGACGACTTGTCTGATCATCTCACTTTTTTCATGTTTACAGACCAATGTCTGTAGTTTTTACACCAACTCTCAAATGTGCATCTGTCTTTGTAGGGAGGTATGTAAACACTGAAGCTCTACTATAATATCTCTCTGTGTAGTAGGGCTGCACGATATGGGCAAAGCATTAATATTGCGGTTGGGAAGCCTACAGTAGTTTAGTTCCAACCATGCAGCCTAAAGTTCTAGGTAGTGTTTCGGCCCTGTCCTGTTTATCAGTGAGCTGCAATAAAGGTTTCAGTAAACAGAACAGTAATATATATGTATATTTATAGATTAATGGGGGCACAGATTAATTTTTTAAATCTAGATTAATCTCAGTGTAATCTTGGAATTAATCTAAATTAAAAAGGCTCATTTGAATTCTGCCGAAGGTCTGAAGCCCCGCCCCCCCCCAAAATGAGCCCTAGCTACCCTAAATATATAGTCATTATTGTACTATTTTTAAATTATACAGTAAACCCCCAGTTTTATGCGGATCGGGACGCGCAGGTTTTTTTGAGAACGAAACTGTTCGTTTTACGCAGAGATATTCAAAACAACGCGGAACCTGCAAATATTCTCCGCTTTTTTTTTTTTAAACTTATTTTAGTAATTCTGGCTCCCCGTGCATGGCCGTCGGGACTTTAAACCTCTCTCGCTCGCTCTTACTCTCTTTCTCTGTCTCTCGCTCTCTCTTTGTCTCTCTCTCTCGTTCGTGACTTCTCTGTCTCTCTCTTTCTCCATCCGCGCTAAAGAGTCTAACATTAACGCCGATAACGGCCCACCACTAATATATATGAAAAAAAGTGAAAGTGACCATTTGTCATACGTGAACACACCACAGCACACAGTGTGAACAGCACGAAATTCTTCCTCT
>JBBPDC010177601.1:0-16280 GCA_037974485.1 Hemigrammopetersius urotaenia | reverse complement strand
CACACACACACACACACACACACACACCCACACACACACACACACCCACACACACACACACACACACACACACACACCTTTGAGGGTTTTTGGAGGTGTGTTTAGTCATGATCCTCTCTCATGCCTAACTGGGGCCCTAACGTCTCTCTTTCCAAAGTAGAGGTCTCTGCTAGGGTTGCTTGGATATATTGCTTGTTAATCGTTATCCTAATATTGTCCTTTTCAATAGAGCTGAATTGTGATTACCCATTTTTCAGTGGTCCTAATCCCAGAAGTGAAAATCACATTCATTACTCAGTCAAGGGGACTTTTATCATTTAGCATGTTGTATGTAGAAGACCCACTGTCTGACTTAGACTCTTAGGGGATCCTGCTATGGGTCAGAATGGCTTTGATAACCTAATCACCTCCACCAATAAGTAAGAGCAATTACAGTGACTAGTTATACAGCCAGTGAACCATGCTGCAGGAAGTTGTTCATTTACTTCAAGAAAGAAACCACAAACAGAGAAAATCACATTCACCTCGGTCTTACTTTCTGTTTGCCAAGTGTCTAGGAGAGGTAACCTTGTTGAAGCATTGCCATTTAATGTACAGCATTGAATAAATTCTTTCTTACCTTTTATTAATGCCTTGCTTTGCACCATGTTTGTTAGTGCCTAGCAGTGTTTGTACTTGGCCGTTTACAGGTCTTGTAATGTGGCACCCACAGGTGGTACAGAATAAGCTACTGCTACTCTCTATAAGAGAGATGGGCCTCAGAGAGACAGGCCTTGGGCAAGATAAATGAATATAATGCCAAAGTCAATTTGTCAGTCTGGTTGTCAGCTTAGTTTGTCTGTAAACGGTCATCTTAATCAAACACTGATCACTGATTCCTGAATGATGATCTACAACGACACCTGGATGATCGACTACACGTCAACCTCCTTTAATATTGCATTGGTGCTGGATACATTTAAGAGAGGTTTTGACAAAAAAACAAATGTACTCATTCTGTAAATTCTCTATTATTAATTTTTTTCCTAATTTTATTGTGTTCCGTTTGACCCACTTGCTCGGATTATCCAAATTACATCATGCTAATAACACTATAAGGGTGAAGACTAGCGTGTGCTTCCTCCAATTCAAAAGAAGTGCAACCACACCTTTTCAAACTAAGAAGAAGGCTTACCCCTGATTCTGTTATACAGTCCTGTTCACTGTTTGCACAGGTTGCTGATCTTTTATGGACTATTGCAGTGTGAGCCTCCATATGTGTTGTGAGTGCTGTTGTGTTTGTATAGCAGCTATTCTATGTGCTGTATTCCAGCAGCTTCCTCCAAGATATGTGAAGCGTCTTTTCAAACGTCTGGTAATGCAACAGTATCAAACCGTTCAACATGCTTCGAGGAGCATTGTTACACTGTTGTAACTGGAGCAGAGGGAAGACCAACCAATGCATCCAGTTAAGTCACACTGTCTTAGACACAGGTGAAAAATCATATGTATAAATTTTTTGGCAATGTAATTAATTCAAGAAGGTTTACATTTTAATTTGTGACAGATATCCATACGTTGCTTCTATAAAAATATTGCTTAAAGATTACATACTCAAAGCCACTGCTAGCATTATTATCAAGTGATATCATGTTTGTTCTGACTCCAGGTAAGCATATGGAGAGTGTTTCTCCAGAAAATCCTTTTGGGCCTTTCATGCTTTTTAAAGGTTTGTTTTCTGTTTATATTCATCTTATCTTCATCCATCTGGCTGTCCTCTTCATATTTTACCTTCAACTGCTCCAAGCTTTTTTGCAAGGATTTGATTCTTTTCTTAAGGTTTTCAAAATTCTAGTTTGTGGCTTGGGCTTGCAAAAGTACAACAATAACAGTTTTTTTCAACAATAAAGTTTTCAGTCCTTCACCCTGCACAAGTACATGACCTAGACATTTTACTCAGGGAAATCATAGCCTAGACATTTTATCGCTTCAAAGAAGTGCACTGAACAGCTTGTACATCAAGAACATTCTTAAAGGGTACATGTCTTACATTTCATTATTTTATTTTTTATTATCTTAAGATCACTTTTATGTTTATGAGGTTTGTTGTAAAGGGTTTTAGTCCAAAACTGGACTAAAACATACTTATACATAATTCCCTGACCCACCGTTGTCCTTTAGAATTAAACAGGCCATTTTTGAAACAATGCCTTTAATGCTGATTCATGTAAATAACTATTTTATGTGAGCAAGTGGGGTTAAACTGCTGTAGACTAAACACACACACACACACACACACACACACACACACACACACTAGAGAACTGAGCCTAACACTTCCCTCTCTCCTCTTATTTTGGTTGCTCCTGCTCACCTGGTTATTTACATTTCTTTCTCTCCATACTTATACCCAGCCTGAACCAGAATCTAGCATCCTTTCTACACCATGCCAACTGGCTAGCACGGCATTTTGTTTGTTTGTGTTTGTCCTCTTCAATAGAGTAGACTGAAATAGTACGCCTGGCAGTTCCTATTCAGGAAGACCCTGACCAATTAGATTTAAGCGGCTTGACTTGGCATTTCCAGGGTTTTCCTCCACTGCACCATGATAGGCTTCAAGAGGCTTCTGGAACTGTTTTGGTTATACTGTTTATCTGAAGCAGTGCTGTAACATGAAATAAATTCTGACAAGAGAAATAAAATCTGACAAGTACCTTCCGCAAGTTGCATGGTTACCTGGGCTAGCCTGAAAATGCCAGAAGAACGGACCACTCCATATGCAGCAGAAGTGCGACTCACACCAGATGAGGTTCCAGTGGGAGCTGGTCACCATGGGATGCTCCACCACTGGGCCTCTTCAGGTACATTCCATGCTACCCTCACATTCGATGTTACCCTCAGAGGTTCAACTGGATGCCAAAACATCCTTTTGAGCTTGGACCTGTTCTTCCCAGACCTGCCTGATTCCAAGTAAAGATCCATCATCATTATGATCCAGACAGTGTTCAGTCACCCAAGTGCAGTCAACCGGCAACCGACTGACGGCTGAAGGTCTGGAATTCATAGCCACTTTCTTTGGCCAAGGCCCGCCCATAAGGCCGTTTGACTGACATGTCAAACAACCAATCACAGTTTGTTTCGTTCAGCGTCACGTTGTTTGACTCTTGTTGTTCAACAAGAGCTTGACCAGTAAGAAGATGCCCGAGGAATGGAGGAAAGGTGTTCGGGTGCCAATGTTTAAGAACAAGGGACATGTACTAGATTGTGGCAACTACAGACGAATAAAGCTAATGAGGCTTAGGTCAGAAGTGAGCACTAAAGATGCTATTTTTGCTTTAAGGATGCTGATGGAGAAATACAGAGAAGGTCAGAGTGAGTTGCATTGTGTCTTTGTAGATTTAGAGAAAGCATATGACAGGGTGCCGAGAGAGGAGCGGTGGTATTGCATGAGGAGGTCTAGAGTGGCAGAGAAGTATTTAAGAGTGGTGCAGGACATGAGAGCTGTGAGACAGCAGTGAGGTGTGCTGTAGGAGTGACAGAGGAGTTGAAGGTGGAGGTGGGACTGCATCAAGGATCGGATCTAAGCCCCTTCTTCTTTGCTTTGATGATGGACAGGCTGACAGATGATGTTAAACAGGAGCCTCCATGGACTATGTTGTTTGCAGATGACATCAAGATCTGTAGTGAGAGCAGGACGCAGGTAGAGAAAAGGCTAGAGAGGTAGAGAAATATACTGGAAAAGAGAGGAATGATGATTAGTCACAGCACGACAGAATACATGTGTGCAAATGAGAGGGGCACAAGTGGACCAGTGATGTTGTAGATAGTAGAAGTAAAGAAGGTAGAGGACTTTAAGCAAGAGAGAGTGGAAAAGAGGTGAAAAAGTGTGCAGACAGGTTGGAATGGGTGGAGAAAAGTGTCAGGTGTGATGTGTGATAGAAGGGTTTCAGCAATAATGAAAGGAAAGGTGTACAAGACGGTGGTAAGAGCAGCGATCTTGAAGGTTTGGAGAGGGTGCCAATGAGGGAAAGACAGGAGGCAGAACTGGAGGTTGCAGAGCTCAAGATGTTGAGGTTGTCTTTGGGAGTGATGTGGGTGGATAGGCTCAGGAATGAGAACATCAGAGGGACAGCTCATGTCACATGCTTTGGAGATAAAGTCAGAGAGGCCAGACTGAAATGGTGTGGACATGTCCAGAGGAGAGACAAGGATTACAGAGGTAGAAAGGATGCTGAGGTTGAAACCACCAGGAAGGAGGATGCTGAGGTTGGAGCCACCAGGCAGGAGGCTGAGAGGAAGACCAAAGAGGAGATTTATGGATGCGATGAAAGATGATGTGAAGGTAGTTGTTGTGAGGGTAGAGGATACAAAAGACAGGATGAAATGGAGACAGATGACTCGCTGTGGCAACCCCTGAAGGGAAAAGCCGAAAGAGAAAGAAGGTCTTTTCTTTATCCATCCCTGTTGTTGCTCTACCTCACCTTGTTACAGTACATGCCCTAGAGCAGGATTCAGCAACCTGCGGCTCTGTATTCTGATCCTGCTGAAATTACGTCAATTGCCGCTGTCAGCCGTTCTAGGTGTTGTGTATAATTTTATTTTTATTAATTGATTTTTTATTGTAGTTTGCCATTTGAAGATTATTGCGATCTTGTAACATTAAAATACAATGTTTATTTTTTTGTTTTTTAAACAAAAATGTTTAATTCTTTGAATCAATAAAATTTCACAAGCAACACACTAGACTACAAATAGCATAAAAATAAAAAACAATATATGCAGTGTTATCTTCATTTTAGATGTCAAAAAGGATGTGCGGCTCCCTGGGTTTTCTCCTGGTTACCCTTTAGGGCAGGGTTTTCTCTTTTGTGTCCAAATGGCTCTTTGAGTGTTAAAGGTTGCTGACCCCTGCCCCAAAGGCAGTGTTGGGCCCCAGTGACAATTGACTATTTCCCTTCATTACTGCGAAACTCTGCTCCTTCCTCAATCCCAAAAATTACTGATTTTAGGTTTCCCTTTATTTAAGGCATTACATAAACCTCGTGGCTCAAAATCACTTATGGAATGCATCACTCATATGCACCCAACAGCACTCTTGCTGTTGTTCAGGGGATGCCGCTCCCAAACCTCTTGAGCCCATTTCGCCTGCAGTCATGCTTCTTGCTCTGGGCTTTCCTACTCTGCACCTCAGTTGGCTTTAAGAGGGCTTTGGAACTGTTTCAGTTTTGCTGTTGAACTGTTGCAATGCCATATCCTGTGCTTTGGACTGTTCCTTTTTAGCTGTTTATTAGAAGCTAAGCTGCGCTCAGTGTCTCCTTTGTTCACGTTTGAAATAAAATCTTATGAGTACCTGCTGTTTATCGTTTACTAGCAAAAACAGAAAGCCACCAATAACAAATGCAAACAAATAGTAAAACAGTAAAAAAAGTTTCAAGATTTTTGTCTCTAAAAAGGGCCCCCTGGTGGCACAGTGGGTTGCCTGATGCCTCATATTTCCAGGGTTGTGGCTTTGAATCCAGGTCCTGGCATTGTGTGTGTGGAGTTTGCATGTTTTTCTTGTGGGGGTGTGGGTTTCCTCCATGATCTCCGGTTTCTCCTACAGTCCAGAGACATGCTTGTTGGGTGATTCTAATTTGACCATAGGTGTGGAGTGAATGGAGTGTGTGCCCTGCGGTACCCAATATGAGCCCCTGCCTTGCACCTGTAGATCCCTGGACAGGCTACGTGTACCCATGACCCTAGTAAGGATTAAGGGGTTACAGAAAATGAATGAATGTTTCTAAAAAGTAGTAGTAATTCTATGAGCTGTTTAGAAGAACAAATGTTTGGTTCCAGATTTTTATGTGTTGACTAAACCCATTGCATGGAATTGTATAATACCATAAGCAGCACATCTGTTTAAATCTAATCAAAAACTGATTGAAGCAAACCAAGTATTTGATGCCAACTACAAGTAACACTGGACTTCCACGAGAAATCTGAAAATGATTAGGCAAACACATACACAGAGTTGTAGTATTCCAGTCTCAGACTGGAATCTGCACTTTTTCTGTGGTCTCAGACTGGGCTTGGACTTGCTGGTATTTGGACTTGGACTGGTCTCAGAGCTCTTGTTGTTCTTGAGTTCAGCAGGTTTTAAAAAAGAGTGTTTCCATCAGTAATATTTGTCTGTGCTGACCATGGCAAACTTGCTGCCATTAGACAAATTAAAAACACAAAAAATGAATTGGCCAATTGAAAACACCTGCAACAGGTGACAAAACAACCCCTCGCCTCCTTAACAAAATAAAAAAAGCAAATCAGTTATTAAGCAAACTTGTTAAAAAAAAACACTCTCATTTTGACACAATCTTGACCTGAGTTTTGACTTGGTCAAAGGTAGTCTTGACTAGCACAAAACATACATAAAGCTCTGTACAAACTTACATACACACATTAAAATTACATTTTTGTATTAATTATTACAAAAAATATGATTTTTCTTTAATTGTATCAAAAGGAAATTAATTGTATTTTGTTATTTACTGCCAGAGACTTCTGTACATTACTATAGTGAGGCAAGAGGGCAGAGCACTCACATAGTCACACAATACTGAGGACGGGGCTCCATCTTTACGAGAGCCAGGTGAGCTGAAAGAAGGGAGGAGCAAGGACTCTGTAAGGACTGGAGAGAGGGAGGGAAAGGACTGGAGAATGAGGATTGGAGACAGGAGAGACAGCGCAATCCAGGAGAGGTAGACAGACTTGTATTGTTTAAATAAAAGCTCCGCTGTGCACCAGCTCAGCTGTTTCTGAGGGTGTGTTTGGGCCTCCCAGCCTGTGTGTGGCGGCTGTTCACCAGGCTGACCGTCGCACTATATGTACCAATAAGCTCTTAACTTGTCTAATATTTTGTTGGTTCCTCTGATCCTGCTCTGGCCAGTGTAGACATGGACTCCAAAAGTCCTCTGAAGGTGCTGTGGTATCTGGCTTCAGTGCGCTAGGTATGGCGCCTATAAGTGAAAGTCACCATTCTGTCATATGTGAACACACCACAACACACAATTCTTCCTCTGCATTTAACCCATTCACAGCACCCGGGGAGCAGCACACGGGAACCTCAGAGGTGTTTAGTAGTCTTAGGAGTTGAACCCATGACTTCCTGATCGTAGCCTACCATCTGCCCCTAGCCTACCATCTGCCCCTATGAGTTGAGAGGTTGGGCCACTATGAATTTGACTGGTTTGTACCGCCATCCCACAAATACCAAATGTGACTGATATCTGGGGAATTTGGAGACGAAAACACGAAAACACTGGGTCCCTGAGCAAGACCCTTAACCCCAAGTTGCTCCAGGGAGACTGCCCCCTGTAGGTAGGGAATGGAAGTCGCTTTGGATAAAAGCGTCTGCTAAATGCCGTAAATCCTTAAATACTTCCCAGGCAAATCAGTGAGTGTTGGGCCCTAACAACCTAGTTGCTCATTCACTGGTAGTTCTTCCTTGCATAATATTTGGTGGGCACTAAACACTGCATACTTCTCTTCTTCAGAGAAACTGTGATGGCTTAATCTAATCATTAAGCCATCACAGTTTCTCTGATACCTCCCTTTGCCCATTTTTCCTGACTCCAGCACATCAACTTCAAGAACTGACTGTTCACTTACTGCCTGAAATATCCCACACTGTGAAAAGTGCAGTTGTAACGAGATAATCAATGTTACTCCATATGTTGAGGCTGATCAATGTGTGTATAGTTATTTTCTGATTTTGTACATATACTATATATTATTCCACAATATGAGTTCTTTTGAAAATGTGTATTTGATGTTGCTCCAGATTGACTCATATTTGACATGTAAATGTACTGCCATCTGCTCCTGCTATGTCCAGCCCGGCAGGTCACATGACCCCCCTCCTAACATGGCTGCCCGTTCTGGAGCCGCCCAGCTGCTGCTGTGGATCTTTTGCAGGTCATCCTGAAAAGCCGTAGAATTTCTGCATGATTTGCACTTTCCTGCAGCCTGACGAACCCCAGCACTTCGATCTCCAGCCCATCATTTATTCCCCCTATTTTAGCCCCTTTTTGACTCCTTGTACATTTTTTGCACTCGCTGCAAAGACTTCAAGGACCCCATATGCACTGCCCTGCTGTTTAGGTGAGCTATCTTTGATGATGAGGGCCACAGTGAGTGATTATCATAACTCGGAAGCTGCATATGAATCATTCCAGCATGCGCACACAGACACACACACACGCCTGCTCATGTTAATGTTAAATGTAATGCTAATATGTGAGGTATTTCCTTTCATGTTCTCATTTCTGATGTCCTGGTGCATCAGCAATATCTTGAACTTTTTCTTCTTTTAGATTTTATGGCCCTGGTTCAGTTTTTAGAGAAACCTCTTTTCTCATCATCTCTGAAGATCTGGAACTCCATGTTCCATGAAAGAGCTTCAAGATGTTTTTGACCATTTTCGCTGTGCAATGGATATTTAATTATAGTCCATGTTTATAGATACCATTGTGTCCGAATCACATAAACAAGTCTATTAGAGAGATATTGGCAGACCATTTCTGTTGCTATGCAGTGCCCCTGATTTTCCAGTATAGGGAATAGTGACTATGGGACAGTTTTTTTATTTCCCCCAGCATTAAATGTTATTTTTAGTCTTCTATCTAGCTGATTTTCATTCTGGGAAACAGTGATTATGGTAATATTTCTAAACCAGTATGCATGCTGTATTAATGCAGGGCATTCCCCTACTTCCTCTTACCCATTAGCGTTCTGCTATGACATGTAATTATCACAGATTTTGCTGCTTCTTTAAATCTGGGGCCTCTGGTTGGCCTTTGGAGCCAGAAAAGCCTGTCCCACTCTCCTGCAGGGAAAAAATAGTGTGACCTGGATCTATTTTATGGGCTCTGCATTTTAGGCCACATGCCTCTCATGAGTAGTTGGGCTTCATTTTTTATTTATTTATTTTTTCTCTCTGCTCTCACTCCCACTTTTTTTTTTTAGTCCTCTATCATTTATCATGTAATTTCCTGTAATTTCCATCTCTGGTGGTAAGACAGTGTGCATTGCAGCAGTAAATATGCACTGTTTTTCCTGGGATTGAATATGATTATGGCTTGGATGCGGTAAATTTGATCAGTAGCATCATCTGATAAACATTATGAAACTGTATGAAACTCTGATGGGGGTTAATTTTGGTATCGGCAGCAGATGTGCTCTGCCTATAATTTGGACATATAAAGATGCCTATTAGGGTAAATATTTTGATGTTGCCCTCTGCACAGTTTCAGTACCAACTTCGTAAGCTAATTGCATGCCATGATCTATCAGATCAGATGATGAAGATCAGTTGTTTGTACCTGAAAGTAGTTCTGCCTTATTTTGGAGAGAATACTCAAGAACTACATTGTATCTGATGTCTGGATGTTCAGTGCTGTCAGTAACCCATAGCTAGATAACTGTTAAACTGAGGTCGCAAATAAGGGCAACAGCTATAAAGTTATCACTATAATTGCCCCATTACTAAATTAATAGAAAACCCAGACTGTTTGTTTAATGAACACTCTACAACCATCACAAGTTGACTATCCTGATAACAGCGATCTGTTAGAGGGCCCCTCTTTCCAATGACCACTTCCGGCGCCCCCGATGTGTGGCAGCCAGTCACGGCAGCTCTGCTCATTTCTGAGCTTCTTTCCTTTTTTCCTTTTATTATTCCCTTAACTGTTTAAGGAAAGTTCCCACTTGTGGGACTAATAAATGTTTATCTTATCTTAAATTCTTACAACGTAAGATTTCTGATGGGGAAGCAGTACTGTGATAGTTTGCTAGCTAACTTATTCATAACATAACAATCATCAATAAGCCTGCCTTTCGAAATGAAGCTTTGTTTGCATTATTTCTTCAAAATGTTCCATTATTAATGATCATTTTGTAATGCGTAAAATCAAGCTTAAATTGTATTTTGTTTATGGTGAGCAGCCAAGCCTAGTTAAATGGGTGTGTAAACGCAATAGCCATTGTTAGCTCCTTTTTTCATATGTGCACAAAGGAACATAGGAGTTTTAAAGGTACTAACCGCTACACCAGTACATGTAAGGCCAAACGACTTAACTGTCACACCCTCTTCCCAGCAGTGGATCCAGTCTTTTTAACGGGACATCCACTGAAGTGCCCAGTCAAAGTGCAGCTGATGATTTTTTTTTTGACAACCCTTCTTAATTTTTTAAAATTGATGTTGATGTTATCAAGTGAAATGGCCAATTTTCATCAACTCCTTTTGTGGCTCACATTAGCTGTTCTAGTAGACCGAGCCAAATGCTGGACAGCTGTATGGCTCACTGTGGTTTCTTTTCATTTGCAGGTGAACACAACATAGCACAAATTGTAAGCATGCTTTTCTTGTACTTTGAGAATTAATTTTGAGGGGGATTTTTTTGCCATGGGCACCTTAAAGGCATGTGCCAGCCATGGGCTTCGTTAGGTCTATTTTGGGGGGTCTGAAGCCCCCCAAAATGATCCCAAGCCACTCTAAATATATCGTAATTATTTTACTATTTTTAAATTATATATCCAAACATTTCATACAAGATATCACTGAGCACAGATACGCACTTTACAAATGGAAACAATTGAAATGAAAAATAATAAGTCTAGCTATCATTATTGAATTAAAATGATGTACTGGCTGTTGACGCTGCTGTAGGTAGAAGGCGGGCATTAGGACCCAGGCGGAGCTACACAGCGCTGCTTGTTAGCGAGTAGCAACCGGAGCCTGTTTAGTAATATTCCTCTGGTAGCGCCGTTTGTACTCATGTCAACAGAACAATACTATGAGTGTCCATAACTGTTCACTGCTGAACTTTACTTGTTTCCTTAAGTGAAAGGAAAGGTTTGGTGAAAAGTTTTCAGCCTCTAAACATGCTAATTCCTTCCTACAACCCTGGGGGCTAAGCCCCCCTTGTCTTTCAGTCCTAGTGACATCCCTGGCGCCAGCCCTGTCTGTGTTTAGTACGGTTGGACATCATTTGGGTTCTGCATGGCCAAGAATATTTTTAATTACTAGCTTATGCATCAGACAAACATTGTGGATAAAAACAGGTGCCCTTGACCCTGTTTACACCTGGTTGTTTCATGTGACATCTGGATTGTAACCTCTTTTTAACCCCATGCATTTATACTTGGCAGTCAAATGCATCTCCAGCAAGCGAGGTTGAATTCCAAGCGATGAGTCGGTTCATATACTCGACCCAGCTGCCTGAGTAGGAAAATCACTAATTTGCAAAATACTGTTCATTCCCTCACACCAGCAATCAGTGTTTAAAACAAGTAGGCTGTTTAAAATAATTAGGCTCCTGTGTAATGAACAAAGTTGATGGTTGGTTAAAATGTGAGACGGTGAACAAAAGGCAGGGTACAGTGGTGCCTGAAAGTCATCAGCTTTTCACTCAAGTCCTCAAAGTAGATTAAGAGAACCCAGGTAAATAAATTAGACAAAAGTATTTCCTCCGTCATTTATTTATTCAGGAAAATGATCCACTATTACAAATCTGTCAGTGGCAAAAGTATGTGAACCATTCATTTGAGTGCAATAACTGCAACTAAATGTTTCCGGTAACTGTTGATCAGTCCTGCACATCGGCTTGGAGGAATTTTAGTCCATTCCTCCTTTCAGAACAGCTTCAGCTCTGATGAATTCCTCGCATGAGCTGCTCGCCTCAGGTCCTTCCACAGCATCTCAATTGGATTAAGGTCAGGACTAACCAAACTGGACATCACTGGCAGGTTAATGAATTAAACTCATATCAGGAGATGAACTGTGGAGTGGTGCGACCCATGGGCACAGTCTGAAGGGCAGTCTCTTCCCGTAAGCTGAACAGCAGGGGGAGGTGCTATCACAGTATTGGATCTGGCTAAAATGTATCTCAGACCACCTACAATGGTTTGAGTGATTGGATTTTAAATATGGTTTGGTTGCATTCATGTTCTAATTCCTATGCGATATAATCGAGATACTTACAAAGACAGACAATATGATTTGGTGTAAAAGAGGTTCTTGTCATCTTACCTGCAAACACCCTGTATAACAGTGAGCTTTGTCACATGGAAAAATCTCTGCTTGTTTTCAGACATGTTCATAAATGCTCCTATACTAGGCAACAATGGCTAAGCCAACCCTGTCCTCTCTCTCTCACTCACTCAAGCTGTTCTCAGGAGTGCTGTATTGAAAAAGATGTTGGGGATACTGTGGCTGCAGAACGTTTAATCACGCTTCTCCCAACTTTCCAATTAATGCGCGGCCGATCTGTCACCATCCATCATAATCACTTTAATAGCGTCTCCTGTTGACCCCATCATCTGGATTACCTGCTGCAACCCTTTCGCATTTTTCAGCCCATTAATTTAACAAATTTTAATTGTGTATGTTTTTGACAGTTTTAATTTCCCCTGTGAAATTTGCCTTGTCCCTTTTTGAAGGTAGAGTGACTTCTTTCAGTTTCTTTTGCTTTTCTTTTCTGTGTTTTTTTTTAAAGTATCTGTCAGCCATGAATAAAGGCCCGCCCCCCTTTTTGGTTTTTTGTTTTTTTTCTCTCCTTGATGTGCTATGGCACAGTTTAAATAAACAAAGGAGTTTTTGGCCAATTCCATTACACAGCCTTGCAAAATCTGTCTAAATCCTGCTATGTCAGATGTTTGAGGTTTGGGTGTGTGTGTGTGGTGGTGATGGAGGGGGAGGGGGGGGGAGGCGTTGTGTGTGTGTGTGTGCTCGCGTGTGTGTGTTTTGTGAGGGGATTGGATTTGTTTTTTAGGAAGCACCCACTGCAGCAGGCCAGGAAATGAAACATTAATGGAGGCAAAGAAAAAGTGACATGTAATTATTACGGACACATTTGGCCGCCAAGGCAAACAAATTTGTGTTAAATAGGTTTTGAACTGCGTTAGTGAGATGAATCCCCGCTGTATTAGCAGCGCCATATGCAGGAGATCAGTCAATGCCAGCGTTCAGCCACAATGACACAAATACATGCACTTATTTAGCCTTTCTTTTTTCCCTGATTATTCATTCTCTCGGTCAAAGTAGCATGCTTTTCAATCTGCATCTCTGCTGCTTTCTATTAGTTTCTAAAAAAAAAACCCTGATCCTTTTAATACGGCATGCTGTATTCTTTAGTGCAATCCTTCCGTTTGTGTTTTTCACTTCATTTTACTGCAAGCTGCTCCTTTAGCTTTTTTCCCCTGAAAGTGTTGTCATGGGCCTTAAGACTCAATGACGGGTGGATGGATGGATGGATGGATGAATGGATCCTATTATAAATGCTTTAACAAATTCAGATTCTTTTGAATTGGGCCCAAAACCATCAACTGCGAGCTGATCAAACTTGAACATATCACACAGAATATGAAATATTCTGTGCTCCCACGCTTTGTGCGTCCCTCCCTCAAAATCTATGAGTGATAGAAAGTGTATTTTGCATTTTACTGGGCAAAAAGCCCATAAATAATCTAACATCTGACTTCTGTTTATTCATTTGAGCTTGTGCTGTTCTTCGTTTTTGAGGTACTGACTGCTCAGAAGTAGTTTACCCTACTTTAATAGTTGCAAGCAACAGTTAAAAAAGTAAATTAAATGAATGGTTATATATTTGTATGGATGGTGGGGGATATTGGTGGCCTAGTGGTAGGATACTTGTCTCTAGACCAAGCAGTTGTGGGTGGGAATCCTACCTCCAGCACCACCACTGGGTTCCTGAGCAAGATCCTTAACCTCAAGTCGCTCCAGGGAGACTGCCCCCTGTAGTTAGGGAATGGAAATCGCTTTGGATAAAAGCGTCTGCTAAATGCCGTAAATGTAAATGTAAATATGACATTTATATGCCAGAGTCAATTAGGAGCTGGAATCTGATTAGCTGATTCAGGTGTGATAGATAAGTCAAAGCACAAAGGAGCCCGTTATGGGAGCCATGGTGCCTGGATATTCATCACTAGAATTTTACGAAGGTTAGAAAGATACTTATGGAGTACATTTACTGTCAAAAAACTTTGCGTGCATATTTACATTTGCACATAAATGTTATATAAGAAAGTCATATATAAATTCATAAAAAGCATAAAAAGCATGAAGTTGTGACTTATCCATAGCTATAAGGATTTATACATACAGCTCTCTGTTATGAACACAAACTGAAAACTGTAAAACTGTTTTCAATAATACATTATTGGTGTCCCAGGCTGAAGGAGTACCAAGTAATGAAACTGGGAGAATTGTTGAACAGATTATTATTCGTCTTACCTTCTTATGTCAATCAGAATTGTTGAACAGATTATTGGTTGAATGTTTTAAGATTATCCATCTCTACTACTTTTTTGGACATTGTGCATGAACACTAAATTCATGTAATACAATAGCTAGGAGGTGGTTTTTACATTTACTGATCATGTTTGATAGACTAAGACATTAGTTATTGTTTGACCTCCTGCTGGCGACATGCTGGACAAGCTGCTTTAGGACAGTGGCTGATGTAAAAAGAGCAAAATAAAATGTAATGATTTTGCTTTCAGAAAAACAATTGATGACAACATTGGAACATTCTGAAACTGATTGTGGAGTTTCCCTGTTGTGCACAAATGAGTTTTTCCTTGCTTCGACACCTGAACTCCAGGAAGGGCCTGATAATAAGCTGAATATTGTTAGTGCAGGGCAGGAGACATGTGCTTCATGTTCAGGACATAGAAACTCTGCTTTAAATAAAGCACTTTATGATTGATACAGGGTTTTTAGATTAAACATTTGGCTTCACCAGAGCTTTATCAGCTTCTACTGCCCTAAAAGCTCCCAGAGCTTATAAAAAGAAATCTGGATCTTGTCTACCACAGTTTGTAGACGACAATTGCAAGGCAAGTCATTTTTGTGTTGTGTTCCCTATGAATAAAGCACTGTTGATTATTTTAATTAGAGGTGGGCATAGATTAATTTTTTTTTTTAAATTCATCTATGCCCCCGCCCCACTGAAATATCAAGGTGAAATTCGGTTATTTTTATTATATTTATTATATTTTATTATATACAAAAATAACCAAAAGACACAAACAATCTTAATCTTGGCATATAAACTTTCCACTGTATTTATTTTTCTTTTTTTAATAAGGATCACCTGAACAGGGAGAGATGTCTTTTGGCTGAATCCTGCAGTGGATGACAGGACAGGAACAGAAGCCCATTTTGCCGTGGAAAAGACTTCAGCACCACTTTTAAGCTCTGGCATGACTGTGACACACATCACACCACTTGTTTTCCAACGGTAACAATGTGCGCTTGCCTCGACTCGCACAATTACATTTAACTCTGGTCACCTGAAAACATTTAACGAGTTCAAAACCCTTACGCAATTGGCCATACACTCATCAGAAAAAACACTGAAATTCCTGACAGGTGAGGAGAATAACGTTGATGAATTCTGTTGTTACAATGAAACCTGTCAGTTTGTGGGATATATAGTCAGTTCTAGAAGTTGATGTGTTGGAAGCAGGAAAAACAGACAAGCATAAGGATCTGAGCGACTTTGACAAGAGCCAAAATTGTGATGGCTGGACGAGTGACTCAGAGAATCTGCAAAACAACAGGTGTTGTGGAACGTACCCAGTATGCAGTGGATACTATCTGCCAAAAGTGGTCCAAGGAAAGATGAATTGTGAACCAACGACATGGTGCCCAAGGCTCACTGAAGCATGTGGGTATTGAAGACTAGCCTATAGAAGAGCTTCTCTAGAACAATTTGATGAAAGAAGTTAATGCTGTCTATGACAGAAAAGGTGGCAAAACACAGTGTATTGCAGCTTGATGCCGAAACCACCATGGGCATCAGAACTGAGCCATGGAGCATTGGAAGATGGTGGCCTGGTCTGGTCTATGTTTTCTTTTAAATCATAAGGTTGACCAGGTGTGTGCATCACCTACCTGGTTATGAGATGGCCAGGATACCCAGGGCACACTATGGGTCACTACAAAACCAAATGCCTTAATTTTTCCCTTTTAAAATCACCTTAATTTTGACTTTGATTTCCTGTACAGGAAATGAAGGAGAATTAAGGGAAAAGTGCACAGATTGAGGCTGATTAAGGGGTACATCTACTGAATTTTCTTACTTTTTCAACTTTGCCCCATTGTCACGTTCCCCTCCTGTTGACATGTGAGTGGGCTGAGAGCACCAGAGGAAACCGCCATGTTGGACTTGAGACTTTTATTCGTAGAACTCAAACTGGCACGAGGGCCATACAAAGAGAACAGAAATCAAACCAGGCTAGGA
>JBBPDC010177582.1:0-16284 GCA_037974485.1 Hemigrammopetersius urotaenia | reverse complement strand
TTGAAGGGTGTTTCGTCCGTTTTTATTTTATTTTTGAAATATTCATTTATCGGCCATTATAAATGCCGATACCGATAATTTGGAAAATGACTAATATCGGCCGATAATATTGGCCTGCCGATATATTCTGTAGAGGAGAATCCACTGAACAGACCCTTCTAATCCTGCCAGAGGTAAGTGTCCTTCTGTATCACTGGCATGCATAGATAAGGCAGGATCATGACAAAAAGATGGACAAAGGGACAGAAAGAGACATAACCAGCCAGTAGACAGAGTTAACGGACGCTGCAGACTGATGAGATGCAGGTGAAACTGATTGGTGATGTGAAAGAAATCAAAACAAAGGCAGCAGTGAGAGAGAAGCCCAGATTCAACTCCAAGGCCCGAGAAGACGGGGAGTATGGCACAGGTGAGCCGGCCATAACATTTGGTCAGCTGACCCATAAACAAGCTCACTCTGGAAATGCCTCCACTTTAGGAGACCTTCATTGTGGAACATGTGTGGTAAGGAAATGACATGTGATTTTTAAAAATCTGTCCTTATATCTCATTCACATTAATAGTATAATTTTTTTGCTGTCTATTTAGGGATATGCTGTAAATGTGAATAGTGGTGCTAACTAGGCTTTCAGTGGACAGTAAAAAGAAGAAAGCCTTCTTTTGCTGCTTGTAGGCCTGTTAACCAGACTGTTCTGAAGGATTTCAAGCATTTCTACCCTCAGGATCACAAAATCTTCCTCCACGGCAAAGACCAGATGTCAACTTTCACAGTTTACAGAGTGCAGCTGCTAAAATACATTTTTACATTAATACAACAAAACATTCTTTAGCTCCTTTGTGGTTGACAGTGCTTGCAAGTGCTGCAAGGGTTTTTATTGTCGCAAAACTCTGGTAAAGGGAATAGAGTGTAAGATAATATTTAACCTAAATAATGGTGGTTTCTGGCACAAAGACATTGGCGGCAGGTCCTTTAAACCTTGCAAGAGTGAGGCAGAACCTCTACTGATCATGCTAGTTTGTTGAGCGCATCCTACAGATGCCAGATAGGACTGAGATCGTGGGCCATTTTTGGTAGTTACTAATCACTAAACACATCCTGGGTACACTACACAAGGCCTGCCATTTGGCGGCATGGCCCAGTCATCTAGCAATTAGAATTTGACATTTGTCAAATTCCTTCACACGCTAACATTTCTTGCTTTCAGCACATCAGCTTCAAGAACTGATTAATATCTCATCCTTTGACAAGTGCCTCTGTAATGAGATAATCATAGTTATTCCCTTCATGTGGATATAATGTTGTGGCTGATCAGTATGTATTCAGTGCAGATATCCTCTTCATATCGAATCTCTATCGACTTAAAGTATATATTCATGTACATAAACCAAGACAGGGTTAAAAACACTATAAATTTGTGTTTTTTTTGTTTGTGAATTAGTACTTTGTTGCAACGCCAGTGTTCACAATTACAACACTGAGATGTTTAATAGCAAGATGGAATTAAATTAAATTCTGGGCCATTCCTCTTGGCAATCTGCATTTCCCAAGGTTTCAAAATCAGAATGCTCAGTTATGTGTTTTTTACCATACAGTGCCAATGTAATGTGTTTCATTTATTTTAAATTTAGCAATGCTCTATATTCAGATTAATGCCTGATTAGAAAAAAACATCTGCAGATGTGAATTTGTTTGTCAACTTCAGTAATGAGATTTTATTTACTTTAATTTCTTATTTTTCTTTACTGCCTAATTTATTCTGGAGTTGAAGTGGGTATTCATCAAAAGTGTTTGAAATTTGGTATTTTGACACCCTGTGGCCTGTGGGGTCTTAAGTATTTCAAGTACATGTGGTGCCATTTTGAGGACCAACAATATCCAGATTACATTTGTTTGTTATGGCTAAAGTTGATTAATATTTCACGGCCCATTGCTTTAAAAAGAAATCACTACTTTCTCCCAAATCAGTTCATATTAGATCTACAGATGGTGCACATCCAAGAATGATTATTTTTCTGCACTCAATCAGCTAGTGTTAGCAGCTAGCTAGCTACCAAATGCTTCTGATGCTTCCTGTTGTCTCACAGACATAACAAACAGATTTCACAGAATTAATTAAAGCCAGGCTAAACTGTTCCAATCCTGTGCATAAACTTCAGCATTTAGGTATAATGTTTAAGGTTACATTATTGTCATTAGATGCTGTGTACAAGTACAAGTGAGATGAGACAATGTAGCATGGTAGCAACATACAACATTCAACAGTCGACAGAGTGCAGGTTACAACAGACAGCTGTGACCCAAGCTGTAAACAGTCACTCTACATAGTAAAAATAACAGGCATCCATTAGAAATACATTTATGTTTGTGATTTGGTGATACTGATACTGTAAATATGATAAATTATTCTGCATCTGTATTTTAATGCACAAACATCAAGATAGCAAGCAAAAATACACACAACTGTCTCCTCTTCTTTTGCCCTCTTAACCCTTTTAGAAATGTTTTCATTTCAATACACTTTTCCCTGTTATCTGGGTGACCACTGCAAGGAGAGAGCAGTAGGGATGTAATGTGAGGCCACTATCCCCCCCCTTTCCCCTGCTCTACTGCCTGTCCCTAGCTAAAAGGGCTTTTCTCCTGGGTTTGTGTGAGAGACAGAAGAGAGTATTTTGTTTTGAGGCTTCTATCCACATATGACTTCGCCCACCGTCATTTCATCCCTCTTTCAGCACCAATGCCCCCGCCTCAGCTTGTTTACTTATTCTTCTGTGGGCTTTCAAAAGGCACAGCCAGTGCCCCAGGTATACAGGCTGGAGGGCAGGCTGTAAAAACAGGTGGGTAATTCTCATTAAATTTTTATGGTCAACCTGTTCCTACATTATTTAACAATTTGAATCAGGAATATACATTATAAAAAAACAAAACAAAATAAAAAATCTTTCATGTGTGGGTGCATAGAAGGATGAGAACGGTTGCAAATGCAAACAGACGCTGACTATTTAATCAGACTAACAATGTATTGCAACACCAAACAGCAATACGATTATTCAGATCCATGGGTAGGGTTACGGATGACTGACCACATCAACGTAGACAGGAGTATAAATACATACTGAGAAGTCAAACACAGCTGAATCACAGGGGAATAAATGAGCAGGTGTGGGCAGGTCATAGGAGGAATGTGAGTACGGAAAGCAAGAGGCTAAAAGCCTGTCAAAATCCAGAACCATGTGTTAAACATATTCAAAGGCAAGGCATAACAGAAGAGCAGAAAAGAGAACAGGGGGTAAAAGGACAGAGTGAGACTCTTACACCATCAATTCATGAAAAGCACGGACAGTCACATTACTTGGAAAAATTTCTATAAATTTGTGGATAACCAACACAGGCTAGAAAAACTGTTACACAGAATATGTAGGTAAATAATATATGTTCTCTTAAACACAGAAGTAAATGTTTTCATACATCTGTTGATAATATCAGAAAATATTGATTACATAGTGAGACCTTTAGTGGCATCAATCAAAATATCACTGCCAATGCTTTTTGGTAAATATGAATACAAAACATCCACCACACCAGTAGGAGACATCTGTCTTTGTGATCATGGAATTCTTAGAACATTTCTATGATGTTTCTGATCATCATACTACAGGAAAAGAGCAGAGATGTTGCTAAACCTTAAACAAGAAGAAGATTCCACTGCAAACTGCAAACTATGCTTTATCCTTTTGTATTCTAGCAGCCAGCGGCTTCAGTAAATCAGCGCTTAAAAGTTTTTTCTGGGACTTATGGGTGAACTGAAAGCAGAACCGACATGCAGAGATGAAAATCTCTCATTGAAACAACTCATCCACTTAGCTAGTGGGGATGATAATCTTTTTAGAGAATGCTGTTTCCCATTAAACCACCCTGCTTTAAATCATCTCAACACAACTTCGACTGGTGAGCCCATGCAAGTCAGTCAGGTGCATTTATCTACAGAGGAGTGGAGAAGAAGCACAGCTAATTCATTTATGTTTCTACTGTAGAGGAGTGTGTCATATTTTATGAGAATGCCCTGAGCACCATTTCTCATCTCGCTATAAGTACACATCAATTTAAAATTCCATTCTTGATTTCCTGGAATAATTAAACATACTCTGTCTGTGCCATCATAGGTTAGTGGGCAACTTGCCACCGGCCTCACAAATTTGCTGCAATGTTATTAGCCAACACTTAATATGCATTCACTCAGTGGAGAACCCGTTGGTAAAGAGAAGGTGGATCAAACTCTGAATCTTCAAATCAGCGTCTTGCATTGTGAACTGAATTATTGGTCACTACCTGTGAAACCCCCTTACACCCATGGTTAGCAGTGTGTAGCCCTGTGATGAAGAAGTCATGGGTTTGATTCCCAAGACCGCGAAGCACCTCCAAGGTGAGCAACATTAATTTCCCACACACTGCGCCCCGGCTGCCCGGTGCTTCACTTGGAGAATGGATTAAATTCAGAGGAAGAATTTTGTGCTGTGGTGTGTTCACATATAACAGAATGGTCACTTTCGCTTCTCTCAAGAACCCACTATTAAAAGTAGAAACCCTCATTCCTACTAAATGTCAAAACCTGAAGGAAGTATTTTTCAATAAAATAAGCCAAAACTTATCCTCACATCATATCAGTGACTGTGCCATTGACCTTGTGGAAGATGCTAAACAATCATATATACCCTCTCCCTTTACCCTCAACAGTTATATCGAGGGATCACTAGAGCTAGGAATTATATGCCGCATCCAGTATTTTATTGTTAAGAAGAATTCCATCCAACATAGAACAATTCTGCAGAAAAACCATTTTCACTAAACTAATGAGAAGCCAGCCACAGAAAGCAGTGGGTCATCAAAAGGCAAAAGCTCACCACAAACAGCACCTGACAGCCATCTACCTTCTTGGCCAGAAGGTTTGGTTGTCCACATGAAACATTAAATTGAAACTGCCAAGCAAAAAAAAGTCATGTTTTTTTCATGTCATGGAGTCCATGGCTCATAGAACCTTTCACAATTCTACATAGCCTACAAACTACCCATACATGATTAGCTTCATCAAGTTTTCCATCCCCCACTTTTGTGATTGTGGTCATACGCAGGCTGTGGAGAAACATGATCCTCTTATTACACACAGCCCAATTTGTTTTACTTGTATTCTGTCTAAATTGTTTTATTGTTTTTGGGAGACATGTTTCTTTATATGCTTCTTTGTATGCTTCTTTTTTTGTATTAATATTTTATCAAAGATTGTACGGCGTCCTTGGGCGACCTGAAAGGCGCCTTATGAATAAAATGTATTATTATTATTATTATTATTATGATAATCCCCCTCTGCTGGAAGTCCATGGTCCAAGTTTGGGATAAATTGGAGTCCTGATGCGTGGGGATGCTTACGATATTTAGTGTACTGGGAGGGATCTGCACCAGAAGAGCAGTGTTGGGTGGTAGCCCCATCTGGCCCTCTGTTGCACCTTAAAATAAATGTCTTTTAATAAGAATTCTAGATATAGGTAGTTGTAGTTGTATATTATATTTGCTCGGTATATTGTTTATTGTATCTTTTAATATTGTTTTTATAGTGTTGTACTTGAGAGACACCATCTACTGGAATCAAATTCCTTGTATGTGTTCACTCACATACTTGGCCAATAAATGCGATTCTGATTCTGATATCAAAATGTTTGCCATGAATATAAGATCTCACAAGAATTGCCTAGGTTCTGAGGGTGGATGAAACTTGTAGAAGGCCCTTATAGCAACTCTCACTGTCACGCAGGGCGTGGATCTTCAGATTTTCTAATAAGCGCATGGATAAAACACAGTTTGTGTGTGTGGCCCCAGCTCGCCTCCTCCAGCATGTGTTCAGTCAGGCATTATTAGCCTTTCTGGAGGTTGGGGGAACTAGTCTCCAGACAGAGGAGCAAGAGCTGATGTACTGGAAGCTGGTGGAACGCACACGACTCTCTTGAAGCTTGAAGCCCCTTAAAGGGATAGTGGATCTGTCACATCTTCCTGGCTTCACTACTACCCCAGAGAAGCCAGAGTGCAAGATCTACAAAGCCCACTAGACTTCGGGCAGCCCTACATGCCTGGGCCTCTGCCTGGAGACTTTCCAAAGTCTTGTGTGCTTTGTAGATTTTGCACACTTTGTTCTATGGGCACTACATGACAGAGAAGACATTTACTCAGTAAACTAGGCCCCAGGTGTAGTGAAATATCAAAAGAAAATTATATTTGCAAGGTCAGAGAGGGATATGTCCAGTTTTATCTCACGAGAAAAAAATGTATATTTAAAAAACATGAAAAAAATGTTCATAGTTAGTAAAAATGATAAAAACAACAGGAAATAAAAAATAAACCCCATCCCCTGTGGGGGACCCTTGTGTTACATCGAAATTGATTTATGCACAATAATACATGCACATAATTTGCCATTTCCTTGCATTAATGGGTCAGTGCAATACGTAAAAGTATGTGGTATCATTGTGGCTGTGTGAAACACAAAGGCAATGTAAATTAGACACTCACTTTAATGAGTACAGTGGTAACAAAACAACTTGCAAGTGTGCACACGTTGCTTCTGTCATATGTCATGCAGATTTCATCTTCAAGTATATCTTACATGATACTTTAATTTTTCTTCCAATAGAAACAAAGGCTGTGAGTTTCAGAATGTGATCTGTTTTATTTTATCAGCATGTTTTGTATATATTTAAAGAGTGACATCTGTAAAAAGAGACTAATATAGGCCACACATTCACCAAATGACCCATATCATACACTTATAATCTTTATTCCTTTCCCTGAAGTCCGCTTCTGACTTTTTTGTGGTTTTGTACACAAAAAACAGCTTTTTATTACTGTGCATTTGAGAACAATATATGTAAACAGGCTCTGTTCTGAACAGATGACCTGCATTTTGCCACATTTAGGCACAATGTGGACTGAAACTCCTTGCAACTTCACTGTAAGTGGGTGGAGCTGATTGCATTGCATCGACTAGGATGTGAAAAGAGTGTTGAACCTTTACATTGTTTACATACTACATGAAACTCTTTTATTTAAAAAAGAATAACTTTGTTTTCCATATAAACTCTTTAAAGAAGCATATTAAATGTCTATAAACGTGCTGTGATAAAGACTGTTTTTGTTCATATGTATAGTTATAATGCAAACTGGTAAAGGCCCATATCATTGGTTAGACTGCTGTGTGTGTGCATTTGTGTGAGCCCTGCCATACTGCTTCTCATATAGTACACTATAATAGTATGACATGACATTTCCACCCACAATGGCCCAATTCATAAATGAGGGAGAGTAAATTACAGCCAGACGGAAGCAGCTGTGTCCAGACCCCATGGCACCAATCAAACTCATTCTGTCCTGTGTATTGTACTGGGAAATGTCATCTCTCCTGCTCTTATCTACCAAACCACTAACATACCCAGCACTAAAGACTTTATTGGGTCAATGTTTCAGATACGGCTCACACCCGATTCTATAAGCTGCATGAGGGCCAGTAAAATGTCACTTCTTAGAAGTCTGACACGTTTCTCACAGAGAGATGCAATCAAAGAGGGATGCTCAGGATTTGAAGAAGCCAATCTTCCAAAGGTCAAACTTTAGCAAAGAAAATAAACAATAGTGTGCAAAAGTTACACTTTATTGATCCATTTGGAAGCAGAAATTGTCATTTTGCTCTATAAACAGTGTACAAACAGGGAGAGGCACAGTGTCATCAGCCGAGCAGTATCTTCTGGGAAGATAAGGTAGCAAGTTCCTGACTCTAGGAACATTAGCAGGCTAATTTGGTGCCATTTCTGCAAGCGAATGATCAACTGATGAAGTCAGAATATCACACAGGAATAGCTACTAGCTATTAAAGAGTGTCTATCCTGTTCTCGTCCTTAGGTAGTTTTAAATTAGGGGTGGGTAATATGGCAGAGATTTTAATCAAACATGATAAGTAGTGAGCTTAACACCTGGAAAGTGTTTATGCCTGACTAGAGCTTTATACCTGATGACACCTTAACATCCGACTAGAACCTGACTAGAATTCAACATGCAACTAGAGATTTAGACCTGGCTAGAGCTTTACACTTAACGTGAGCTTAATGGCTGACCAAAGCTTCATGCTTCATCAGAGCTTAACTCCCAACTATAGCTTTACACCCAACTAGAACTTAATGCCTGACTAAACCTTTCTGTGGGGGTGGGGGTGGGGGTGCGGGGGTGTTTGAGGGTTGGTTGGGTGAGACTATTGTAAAGTGAAAAAGCTTGTAAAATGTGTAAAGACACATTTGGTAAGCTAAGAATATAGCCAAAACAAATTTTTAAAAACAGCAATCCCAAAAGAGAATCTAGATTCTGATTGTGCCTATTTTAAAAGCCATCATACTTTTGTCTACTTTTGTCAAGTTCTTGGTTTATGTATTCAGGTTATATAATCCAGTTAACACATAGTTCATTACTATCAAACATCGTCTATACTGCATTTTTTACCAGAGTGAATAAAGAATCAGATAATGTTCAGACATCCCATTTCTGAAACTATATGTACGTTAAAATCTGCATATTTAGGCCTATATGCTAGACAGGCTTACATCCAACCTTCACGGTGACAGATACACACACACACACACACACACACACACACACACACACACACATAAACACACAATACCCACACCTCTCACACCTACTCCAGCATAAATTATTCACCAAATCATCGCAAATGAGGGAGGCATGTTTCCAGCCCTGGAACAAACAGAGAGTGAGAAATGCAAGTATGAGTGGATTAGAGGTGTGGGGGAAAAGACAGATGGAAGGAGCTGAGCCCACCTGTCGCCCTGTCCACCACTCGCTCACACTCCTCACATACACACACACACACACACTGTCGACACTTCAAAGGGTGCAGAGTTTAGATAGAAAGCACCAAAGAGAATACAGGAGTTTGTGATTAGCCTTGGCTGGGGTTTAGCCCCTGCTGGACTGCTGTCTGCTCTATAATGAGTGGATGCTTTTAAAGCCATTTTTGTTTTAATTTCAGATTTACATTTTTTTAGACCAATGTTCAACCAGACATGGCTGACATACATTACACAGAGATGCCTGAGGCACAGTCTAGGGCAAATGTAAAATGTAACATGGATTTTTTTTATGTACTTAAGCAAGTTCAAGTAGAATGTGATCATCTTCTTCGACTCACCCTGAAATAGCATGAAATATGTTTTTCACTGCAATCAATATATTAGTGCATACTAAGTGGATATGTGAATAAAATTCACACATATACAAAATTATATAGCCTTCTATATGCACAGATATACACGTATACACTAAAAACTGATATTTTAAAAATATGCCAAGTTGCGTCATTTGGAAACGTAGAACCGGATCCAAAATGGACAAAACCAGCATGAGTTGTTTCAACCCAGCTGGATTTGGGTTAACAGTTTGAGTCAGCATGCTGCGATGTGGCTCTTTACCCAACTACTGGGAAGAACAACAACCCTGTGGAGTTACAGCTTCAGAACCAAATGTAGAACATTTGGTTCATTATTTTAATCTCTGTCATCATGCACACACATACACATGTGAACAAACATACACCATGCTATAACATTACTATATCCCTCTGGCCCTGTTCGTTTTTACTATACATTCAGCTTGTTCGTGGCCACTTTTGGCCAATTGAAAGCCATGAAAACTACATTTTTTTAAAATGCACTTTAGAAATGTAGTTTTTAGCGGTTTCTATGAGATTATGTAATTTATAAATTTTTGGCCAGGTGAGCAATTTTATGTAATATTTTATATAATGACCATATATTTATATTTATATTTTATATTTATATATAATTTTATGCTAATTTTACTACATAATGATTTTCACTAACATCCGTTCTTGTCATAAGTATCAAATATTTATTCCTTTGGTTTTTTTAATCCTTCAAATACCAGTTTGTTTGCACAATGCACTTGTTAATAATCAACCTCAAAAATGGCCATTTTCTATATTGGATGAATGGATAAATGACATAATCTGGTAAAACCACTAAAAACTACATTTCTCAAGAGTTGAGTTTAGAATGAAAGCATTTTAACCTAATTTGTATGATTTAACAATGTAAATAACAAAGAATTAAAAAATGTTGTTTCAATTGGCCAAATGTGGCCATGAACAAGTCGAATGTTACAATTGGACTTATGGAGTGTATTATTGATATATTAAATGAGTTGAAGTAAAAAAAATAAAAGATCTGAAAAGACTCCAGACCCTTGGGAAATTTCATTCCATATGCACTAACAGCTAAAATGGTCAAAAAAATTTTTTTGTCGGTTTTAACCGAAACCTGGTAATAACAGTTCCTCTAAAACTGTTTGTTTTGTTTACACACTCTAAAGACAACAGCAGAAATAAATAAATCCTTTCATAAATGACATACAGCCATGAAACAAACACACATGACTTGTCAAAAATATTGAGCATGTGGTACATTGAGAAAAGTAGCATTTGTGGTCACTAGTTTTGGTTCTTCAGGTGGGTCATTCATCATATCACATGAAGCAAAGTTAAATATCAATTCTCACAGTTTAGCTGTATCTGAAAAATGAAAAAGTTAATAATCATGTATACATGTATCATTTTATGATTTTATGTGTGTCTCTGCAATCTACTGATTGCAGACTATGGGTAGGAGAAGCTGGGCATTGATGTCTTTTAAAGTTCTAGAGAACAACACTTCACTACATGTAATATATCACAATAAATTTGAAACAGGCAGTGTGAATCTACTGCTTGGGCTAGATATGAATTAGCCCAATCCTCAGTTCTTATATTTCTTATGCCTTTTGAGTGTTGGCAAATGTATTAAAGAAACAAAAATAGCTATTCTAGTTATCTGTTCACAGCAAGTAAAATATATGAATTCCAAAGAATAAAAAGTATTTTTTGAGACCTACATTTTATACCAGCTATCCTAATGAAGATTTTTTTTCCACAGTCAAGGACAAAATTGATAAATTGTGCTTTTCACTCTTTCACTCTTTTTCACTCTAACAGATGCTTTTATATGCTCTCTCTTTGAGCTGCAGTCCATGTTTCTGCCTTCATTACATTCGAAACATCTCACAATGACAGAAATTTTTTTGCCAGCATTCAGTCTGCTTTGGCCTTGATGGCATTGTAGCAGTTAATGTAAAATCACAAGCTGAAAAGGGGCTTATTTGAAGATCTGTGATGACATTCACTCAGTGTTTGCTTGGAGCAGCAATCATTAAAGCCAGATGTACAAAACACTTTTATTTTCACTCCAACCCATTCTGAGCAAAATGGGGTATTTAGAACCCATCAGTACTCTTTCTCTGTAGTGTGATTGCACCATTTGCCAAGGACTATGAAGTGAGATGGTTTGTTCAGTTGATAAAGTCAGACAAGCACTCAGTTCTTACAGTGACATCAAAACACATTGGCTTCTAACACCAATGTGGTGCAATCGTCAGCCTGCATATGACTCAACCAAGATAACAAGTTTGATGACATGGAAGTGTGGAATTCACAGAAAAGGAGGTCTGGTTTGTGTGAGAGTTGTTTTGAGCACGCACTCTTTTGTTCACTAGATTGCATTGGATTTCATGTGTTCTACAGCAATGTATGACCTTGTTTGTCCTCCGCTTTTGTCCAGCACCAAAAGTTTGAACTAACAAAGCAAAATCAATCCGAAATTAAATACAGAAAATATGAGACACCTATTGAAATAATCTGAGCAACAATAAGCACAATGACCACTTACATCTGGACAGGAAAGCTCATTTCAGAGGGACTTCCTTTGCTTGTTTTGGTCATCTTAAACAAACTTATTCAAAAAGTGATGAAATAGGCTTTTAGCAGAACTAAAACGTCACACATTTCCTAGCCTACAAAAGTGCATCACTAGACGTGTGCCTTCTGGTCAGAACTTGCCCCAGCAGCACCAAAGCAGCAGCAGCAAATAAATAGAAAACCATTAAAGAGTAGCTCGAAAAGCCCTGCTTTGCACCAAGATAAGAAACGTAATCTGGTTTGGTTTGGTCTTGACCATTCACAAGAGAGCTAAAAGGCCATGCCAAGATCAAATGAGCTCTCAGGAGCCCTTTGAGGACAGATTGATGGTTCATGCCCCTGTATCCAGGAGGAGGTAGAAAGAAATTGCAAGGGAATTTCACACCAATCATTTGTCAGTTCAAACACCGAGATGATCTGAGTTGGATTGCATATGCTTCTATTTTCAGAAAGTAGGCTTCTGGAAATCAGAAATGTTTTGAGACGTTTAGGACAATGTACCCCGTTTTTAATTATACACAGAATGTGTTTAGCTATTGAATACAGCTCATTACAGGTAGCTGTAAATATTTATACCTATCCAGATTCCTACTTAAAGTAATTAGTCTTCAGTATTCCCCACCTGTATAACTAGCTGTGAATAATGAGAGAACAGTGGTCTGAAAGGCATTCACTCTCACAAAGAAATAATCCATATTCGTTGTGACAGCATAACAAACAGCATGAAAATAATGTGCAGGGCATACAGTAAATAATGACACAAATCCAAGCAATGGTTAGAGGTATTGAGAAGAAATCTGGAAGCAAACATGTGTTCTTGCTCACAAAACTACCTTTTTACAAACAAAACACATCTTGACACTTCTTTCTGCTTTCTTGTTTGTTTGCATTATGCTGTAATGTTAACTTTGCTGGTGGAAAGAAAAATGGCAAAAATTAATTTGCATAGGTGTCTTAGACTTTGCACAGAACTGTATGTCCAAAGGTTTGTAGTTTGAAGGCACTTAACCAATGTCTCTTCTAAAACCAAAAGTAAGTTGATTTGAAAAGTTTGTTGCCCTGGAGGTGCAGTAACAGTTTCTGCTTCTCTGGTAAGAAATTATCCTATATATGGAAATATTGCTGCGAGGATTTGAGACACAACAGCATTGCTGATATCAGACACTGATGGTGGATTCGTTTTGGAGCAAACAAAAAATGAATGATGTAAAACCTGGCTATACTGGGAGTCCTCAGGTCACGACAGTCTCAACACTCAACGTTTTGAGTTAATGACGCCCACTCCCACTTACACCGTTAACCTCGTACTTACGGACTACATGGGTGAACCAGTTTGGTAGCACGCAGCAGAAGAATACGCAATAGTTTTGCCTTTCCTTTTTCTGTGGCTTAGTTGTGTTTTTATGATTTTATAACTGTGTTAGGATAGATAAGTGATTAAGTTAGGGTGTGTTTCGACTAACACAAAAATGTGGGTTACATCGAAGTAGTATATGGATCAGATGATATCTTTACTTGCCACAGGCAAGCCTCATGGATTAACTGCTAAGCGGTGGTCAACGGTGTATCTATCAGGCGTGTGGGATATCAAATACCCTCATTGTAAGTGTATGAAAATAACATATGAAATACAGCATCCATAATATGTGTCAAAATAAACTCCTGTTTTACACATTTTATAAATACCAAAAAAGGCATGCCATAAATGTGACACAAGCAACCAAATCCAATATTCTGATCATCCCAGATCCCCACCTGTTCCTACGGTCATCTACAAAAGGTTCGTTTTATAGAGACCAACAGTTTAATTTTTAACTAATAGTTTGTTAATTATTCATAAATGTACTAATATTTGGTTGCATTGTGTTTGGTAATAAAGGGCCCACTTTGCATAAGCAGCACAAACGTAATCATTCATAAGCACATAACTCTAAGTAAATAATTATTAGTTTGTTAATTATAAATATAATAATAAAATGTCATTGATGCATTGACCATGAAAACTGGGCTACAAACTAATGTTCCTCTCTTGTTTGCCTGTCTCTCAGTGTTCCCATCTCTGGAATTCCTTTTCAAATATAGTGTCCACACAGTCTTGTTAAACAGCAGAGACTTAATTGAGACCACTTCTCACAAAACACAAAATAGCCTGCTATTTAATGAGGGGTGGGTGGTGGCATCCTCGTGGGTAGGATACTTGCCTCTGGACCAAGAAGTCATTGGTTCAAATCCTACCTTTAGTAAACCACTACTGGCAAGACCCTTAACCCCAAGCTGCTCCAGGTAGACTGCCCCTGTTGTTAAGGAATGGAAGTCACTTTGGAGAAAAACGTATCCTAATTGCCTTAAATGTAATGATATTGCAGTACAATAAATGTGTTCAACAAGCTAAATGTCATGTCAGTATCTAATGGCATTATATAAATGCTTTATTGTGCAAAGCTAAGGAAAACGTAACATAGCCTGAAAGAAGGAAGCTAACATTATAGCCTAACCAACTAATACAAACACCAAAACATAACAGAAACAATTACAACTGTAATTGTAGCAGTTTATGCTAAAAATCAATGGAAACCTGTCAATCTACATTCTGATCTCAACAAATTTGGCCAAATGGCAATTCAAAGACTATAGTTGTGTCCGAAAAGTGTTTAGACACAGCCCTCACGTGCAGGGACAGGGTCTCATGTGCGGGCTGTGGGACGGCTGATGGGATTCCGTGCCGGCCAGGTAATTTTGGGCCAACGCTAACGGCCCGGATTGCGTCCCACCCCCACCCCCTGGACTTGTCTCAGTCCAGCCCTGGGTACTACTGTCTTCCGCTGAGAGAGAGAGAGAAAGAATCTCCTCCGTTTGAAGCCCCACTTTCCCCCATCTCACTCCTCTTCTTGACTTTCATGGGATAACAGTAGTGTGCAGTGTGTCCGAAATGTGCACTCATTCACTATGTAGGGCACGGTAAAAGAAACCCGCAGTGCATGATGGTATATGTGTTTACACTGTAGTGTACAGTGTCTGGACACTAGATTTTGCTGTGTCGCGCAGTGATTTTGTAGTACACTAACTAGTGGGTGAAATTGATGGTTGAAATTTTGGACACCACTACAAAATGGCTGACTCACTACATAGTGCCCAATATAGTGAACAAGTGCACTTTTCGGACAGAGCTTTTGTGCATCATTTAGCATTTTTATAATATCATGTAGATGTCATGGATTCTCACAAATTGTTTTACAGTAAAAATTATTTTACAAAGGTATAAAACACTAATATATTCTGACACAAAATATAAAGCAGAATCCATGACATCTACATGATATAAAAATGCAAAATGAGCATAGTCTTTGAATTGTCATTTGTCTAAATTTGTTTAAATCAGAATGTAGGTTGGCAGGTTTCCATCAATTTTTAGCAACTTCATCAAATACAAATAACAAAGTCCTATTTTGTATTCGAAATAGGAACTCTAAATACACGTAACATAATTACTGTCCATTCCTGAACACTACTGAGCTTTTTAAACTTAATGAATTGTAAAAGGGATACTTGATGAAGATTACTTTCATAATTGCACACCAAATGTACAATTACCCTGCACTGACAACCATCTGTGGTGTCTGAGAACTGGCTCAGATGTGGTCCTATATTTTGGCTGAGATGGATCTTTCTGAGACCGACAATAACCTGGCACATTTCACAAGCCATGCAAAATGTAAAATGTGAAATAAATTGGTTCATCAATAGCTTATTCTCATTCACAGTGAAAGCACAATTCCTTTTGTTAATTCAGCTTTCTGAAAAATTATGTGATACCTAAATTCTGATGTGAAGTACAAGGACACTCTGCTTCCAGTACATTTCTGCTTAAAGATGCTGAAAATAAGTATATCTTGTTATCATTATTAGTTTCACCTATCACTAACTTCCTTACACTCTATTTAAACACAGACCGACCCGAAATGCTTGTCCATTCACCATCACACTTAGGGTAACTCGCTCTCTCCCTCTCCCTACCCCTCGCAGCATTCTCTACTTACCTGGTGGACTGAGGTTAAGGGTTAAGTTTATTTATATGGGACATTACATTGGGTAACAATTTTTTATGAAAGGTCTGTTTCATTGCAAATGTTGATGTTTCTCAAGTTTTTCACACTGCAAAAAGTATAACAAAAGACCATGTCAGCCAAGGCGCCAAATTTTGTTACCTGGTGTTATCATACATAAAAGGTCATTAAAAATGCTTTACGGAAACAGAATACATAAAATGGAATAAAATCAAGATCAAGATTCTTTATTTGTCACATGCATAGTCATACAAGTACAACACACAGTGAAATGTATCCTGAACCGCCCCTTTCTGACTGTGCAAACATTAAAACAATAAGTAAATTATAAATTAAAATCTGGACATTTTCTGAAACCCAAATAA
>JBBPDC010177546.1:0-16288 GCA_037974485.1 Hemigrammopetersius urotaenia | reverse complement strand
GAACAATGTTTGAGAGAAATGGTAATATTGTGTATCTGGAATGAATTTTAGATCTTTAAGTCCATCTCAAGAAAAATTGGAGCAGAAACAAAGGTGTTGCGTTTATATTTTTGTTGAGTGTATTTTTAGTGTGAACTGGCACAACTCTGATGTGAGCTCACAAACCCCTAGTTGCAGAATTAGCTTTCTTGTTAGCATTTTATTGCTATTTTAAACATGAAATTATATTCAGTTCAGATCTATTCAAGCATGTACTTGAAGAGTACCAAATAGTCCAAGATTAGCAAATGACAACATATTCTAGGAGAATGTCGGCAGTATTTGCACACAAACAAAACAATCTGGTTCATCTTGTTAAAAAAAGGGGGAATCAGAAGAATTTGTAGGATAATTCTATCTCCAGCAGTCGTGTCGTTTTAAATCATTTCAGTGATCAGCACTGTTAAATTCTGCCTGAGGGCACTCTGCTCTCACGCTTTATTTTTTGAAGGATGTCTCTCACAAATACAAAAACGCACAAACAAGTGGAAGCATATTTACTGTCAAGTTTATGCTAAAAGGAAACCATTTAGTAGTTACTTCTTCTAAAAAATGTACGTGTTTGATGTATAATATTAGCAGCAATATTAACATTATAGTTCAGAGAGTTTTATGAGCAATTTGCCCCATTTACTTGAATAAGCCAGGCTTACAGGTCGTATTTTACTCAAACTGTGGTAGATGTGATCAAGGCCATGATACCAAGTCATCAAGTTCACATTTTAAACTCTGCTTGGTTTCATTTTGTTCTTCTTTTTGGTTCAAGATAAAAGTTTGTGCTCAGCATCCACATTTGAATGCTATTTTTCATCTAATTACGTTTTTTTTAAATACATCCTTTATTTATATCATTTATGTCTGTTTATAGGTAATTTTATATGTGGTCTCCAAAAAAGTAAAAATCACAAGGTTATAAATGTAATAAAACTGTGTTAAAATCTAAATCACAATTTGAAAGAACATGAGCTAATACTTCAGATTAAAATCATTGAAATTGTTACCAAATGTTTTAAGAGGGGAAGCACAGCTTAATAAAAATAAGCTCTGTTGCTACAAGCTAGAGATATGGCCTACTTTATTTCATATACTGTATAAAATGTTTAGCTACTGTACCGTACTGCTCAGATGCTATTTATACTTGTTTATACTTGTGCCGTGCGGCCCTGGGAGCAGATGCCACCCACAGGCAGGGAGGCATAAACATATACCCAGGAACACACAGAAACAATGGAGCAGGTTAACGTAAGCACAAACAGAACAGAGGGATTCAGAGAAATTTCAAATGTACTACTTGGACAATACCAAGTGCCAGCATTTGAGAGCAATATTTGTGCAAAACAGCTAAAATATCACATTCCCATTATCAGTTTGGAGAATTTATATATATATATATATTAAAAAACAGTAGTCCTCAATAAAGAAAAAACCTTTAGGTTTCAAAAGCCATTAAGCTGAGTAGCTGATAATAAAATCCAAGCATTATAAAGAAAGAAAAACCAACACATAGAGAGTAAAGTGCAGGACGGAAGCTCCTTTTTCTCTCAGACACATTTTTCGATTATTAATGAACACTTATGTTGTGGGCGATGAGGTGAAGGTATGACTGCACTGCCTGTAATAGAGTCGAGCCTGGTAACTCATAGATTCCAAGTGGGGAAATAAATAACAAAATAATTTTCTTGGTGAAAATGTGTTAAACACATCCTCAATAAAAATTTGTCATGGCCAGCCAGTGGCGGGTTAGAGCCACTGCCTTTTTGTTGATGTTTTGGGGTTGTTCAGCTGTTCATGTTCTGTTGGGGTTCTGTTATGTGTTCTAGTGTGACATGTGTTCTGTTCCGTTTAGGTCGTGTGTTCTTTGAGTTCCACCCGTGTCATGTTTAGTGTCCTGATGTGTCTGTCCATCGTCCTAGTGCTCTTAGAAGTGATCTTACTGGTTTTGGTTTCTCTGAGGCCCACGTGCCTTCTGTTTCTTTCTGCAAATAAAGTCACGGTTACGATGGAATCCTGGCATCTGGCTTCTCCCTGCCATGTCCTACGTAGCTGCGGGCTGGAGCCTAGCTGCTCCACCCGTGACAATATTACATCTTTTGGTGCACATTTTGAAAAAAAAAATTACCATGGCAGCTGTAAATATATATATATATACAAACGCCGTTTGTAATCGCGTGAGATTCTCTCCCCCCCCGAACGAGAGACCGAGACAGGTTTAAAACGTGCGTGAACCGGACAAGTCACTGAAATATCAAGGTGAAATTCATCATAGCTTGCGTAGTTTAGACCCAGCTCCCTCTGCCCGGGGGGTGGGGGCATTGATGGTGATATTTTTTTTATCGCGCGATAAGAATCTCGCGCCGTTAAGGTGGGCATTATATCGCTTTTATCAATTAACTTGAATTTACAGTTCAGGATGATGTGTTTTTATGAAAATTGTTTTCATTACTTATTTTACATGTGAGCACCAAAAGCGGAACTAACGCAGCACACCGTTCTACACGGGTAAATTAGCGTGGCGCACCCAAACACTGTAGCAGTGTTTGTGCCCAAGAAAGGTCTTGCTACATCTGTAATAGGGAATTGGTTTAGTTTTGTGCCATCGGACACAGACAGTGTGTATCATAAAGATGCATAAAACACTGCTTTCTCACAGGATTTCTCAGTAACATGGACAACTTAAGCCAAAAGTCTAACAGTAATGTCTGTTGGCTGAACACCAGGCCAGGCTTGACTTTGTGCTATGATATACTTTGATATAGCTTCGTAATATAGCCCCAAAGTCATACAAAGTGAAAACAATACACTTCAATGCATTATTGCAATTAATTAACAGTCTACTGTTGGTTAGAAATCAGTATAAAGGTTGTTTTTGAAGAATGAGTGACACAAGAGAAGGCAAATGATCACCATACTATAGCATAAATGCCACCGAGGCACATCTTTCAAATGGCGCAGCAAAACAGTGGGTTGAGTTACCATGCCAGCAATAATCAGCGGCTATTCATTCCATTCACATTGAAGTGATGACGTAACGCTTAAGCCTTTATTTGAAGTGTCTTCTCCCTCTCAACTGCAACTATTTTTTCAACTGTTACAAGATGAAAGTCTCAGCAGGCTCTTGAGGAAAAGTGCCACTAAAATCATCAATTTCACAAAGCACTGCTGTGGGAATGCACCATTAAATATGCTCACAGGAAACAGCGAAGGATTTGGATGGATCTGGACATTGAGCATGTGCTTCAACAGCTTCAGTATGTTCCTGAAATAAGTTAAGATATCAAGTGCCACATTTGTCCATTCTACTGACCAGTGTGACCAGTCAATCACCAATTATTGGATAATGTGTGCAGTAATTTAATGTTTGTAATGTACATACACACGCACTCTCACACATCTTGAACAAACTGAGTGAAAGATGACTTTGCCTTTCCTCCCAAAATAGAAAGACTTGATGGATTTCCATCATCTACACTTAATGGAGGCAGTGAGTCTGAAGGTATAGAGGAGGCTTTCACTATAGAAAGTCTCTCCCATGAAATATTAGTCATAGCATAAATTATGAAAAGGCGGCGAGCTAAAGTTTGCAAAAACAGGGCACAAATAGAGTCAAGTCCCTTCTCTTGCTATTCTTCCACGCATTTCAAAGAAAGTGCGATTTCACCACTTGCTGAAGAACCGAATGTAAATGTGTAGTGACGCAAAAATGAATTCATCTAAACGAGCGAAATGGAATTGACCCCTCCCTTGCACAAGGACGAAACGCAAACCCACACAGCACAAAAACGGATGTCACAGTTCACCAGGTGAAGTAAACACAAAGGAAAGTCACTTTCATTTCATACCAGTAAACATTTTACAGTCCTCACCCTGAGGGTCTGGCTCAGACAGCATCTCTTCTACAAGCGGCATGCATCACGCTGGACAAAAAGGCACATGCAGATAAACAAATAAATAAATAAAAATAAGCCATGAGCCAGGTCCGGTGTCCTCATATGGTGTTAATTCTTTTGAAAGTGTTACCATTTGCTCAAAGAAAACATTACCAGACATGACTTCTGTAATCGTGCTTTGATCTTTTGGCACAGTGCGCTCCAAATTACAAAGAGGGGGAAGGGGGGAGTGAGCAAACTGCGAGGGAGCTATTTCTAGAGTGCTGGATTTCTGCTCAAATCAAAGGGCTAGGTTTTAAAGTCTGCTATCACCCACGCTACCTTAAAGCAACGCAGGTCAGTCCCATCACATTTCCACAGCCCGCGCCCAGAGCCTCTGAAGAGGCAGTTCTGAGTCACACTGGCCTCTCCCACACAGCCACACTTTCACACCGCCAACCCACAGCGCTGAGATATACTACTGCTCAGGGAATGAGAAGTCCAGATCTGATAAACAAAGTTCTATGGCAGAGCTCCAAATAAGCCAATATCATTTCAGCAAGATGGCTTTTCAGTAGGGTTTTCAGTGAAAATCTCTGACCTCAATTAAACTGTGGTTATTTAAGAAAACTATTCCTATGTACAAATCACCACAATTCACTTAAATGATAACAGATAAATACCTTTCAGAAATACACTGAATACTCAGATGAGATAGTAAAAAAAGATAATAAAAAAACCCAGTAAGATTATTTATTTTTCTATAAGTGGATACTTGACTTAATGTTGTACTTTCTAATATAATCAGTAACAATTATTTTAATAAATGATCGATATTATGCAATATTTTTCCACTTCTACTCCAGTACATAAAATGTCACCTAAAGTTTAGACTAGACTATCATTTCACTCAAAACAATTAAGCAGTTTAGTCGGCTGCTGGAGGGTAGTGCAAGGAAACGTGGAAGATGGAATCAGATGGGATTTAGGATTTAAAGTAATCTAAAAGGAATAGGCCAAAAAGAGCCTCTAGCATTTGCCTTTAATCATTTAGCTTCTCTTTGACTAGTTAAGGACTTTTCAAATAGAACAGGTTAATGGGTTGAATTATGCTAAAAGAGGCTAAAATAGTGGTGACTTAAATAAATTTAAAAAATAATCAAAATAATATTGAAGAATTGGCAGTAATTGACATTAACAGAAGGCAAAACACAGTGTCAAATTCAAACCCCCGTATTTTCCATTTCATGCGAGCAACTGAAATGCCTCAAGTCAAAGAGAACATTTTAATCTTGGCAGACTGTTATGCTAAAAAAAAACTCCCAAGAAGAAAATGATCTCTGAAGAAGATAATCTGAAAAAAGAGATTAAAGCTGATGCACTGATGATATAAGGTAAGTGACTCTAGATAAGGTGACCTATTGTAATGACTCCATGTAAACCTTAAAATGAATTCGCTGTGAGCTTATAGAGGAGCACAGTACAACTTTAATAAGAATGGTCTTTCTGCCACTCCTCAAACCAAAAATCACAAATGCGACTTTTTCTGAACACATTGCGCTGAATAGCATGCTGTTGGATCTGTGCCTTTGTGATAAATGTTCTAGTACAATGTCAACTACATTATTTTTCTAATTTCAGAAAAAGGGTCATTTCTTTGCAAATGGCCACTTAACTGTTATTGCATCTAGTTTTAGGAGCTAAATTAAATCACCCGTCAAAGCCAAAGGCTGTGCTCCATTTGGACATGTCACATTTCTATCAGAGAAATGCTTATTGTTCCAAATGGTGCTGCGAGCTCAGTCTAGATAAAACCTTGTAGTCCAAGCTGGCTAAATGCACTCAAGGTTAAGACCAATGTATGGGCATTTGAAAAAGTGTGTCACTATTCCAGAGCCAAATGACCACTGGGAAAGTATAAAATCTGTTATTACAAAAGAGGATGTTCTGGTATTTAATCTGTGACTAAAGGTGAAACATGTGTTGGAGGCTTTTGGTACAAACTAATGACAGAAAACTGTGTGAAAGAGATGAGAAGGAAAACTGAAGAACGGAAGAAAAGCAATGCCAGTGCCTAACCTGATAAGAGACAATATATTAAATGCACTCCCACAAATACTTAACCCTATTATGTAGCAGACGGCAGGCTATTTAAAGTGAATGTAGAGTACAGATTATTATAGCAGAAGAAAACATTCAAGCCTGATAGTCTTATATGAGAGCAGCAGCTGCAAATCTTTTGATCAACATGGAGTTGTTACACAACCAATAAGTAGTTTGAACAGTGAATAAAATGCTTTTTTTTTTAAATTAGTATATAAAAATGGTAATGTATAAAAAAGACAGGGCTCCAGTAAATGGGGTGAATTGAATAATCAGCAGTTTCCTGTGCTAACACAGACATTACATAATAAAAACTGAAAAAATCTTTCCCACCATTAACGTCGCTCCAATTTCGACGAGGTTTGAGGTTCTAATGTCTCAAGCCATTAAATTACCACTTCCTCACATCTGGCATAACAACATACTTCTCCAATGTTCCTTCTTAGACTGCTCACCGTGCTCCTCAATGTAATTTCCACTGATTCTATATATCTGATCTATATATAACACTAAACTTGAAAGTCAAAACTAGATGTACTTCTCAGTCTTTGAGCTACTCTATCCACCTCACTTGATCAGGACATTATAGACAACATAGTGTGCTCTCACAGCAAGACTGGGAATCAAGATTCACTGACTGAAATTATCGAATAAGACTTGGACTCGCTTCAGAGCATGTTCTATACATCAATTTCTGTTGGTGGTCAAAGGTAGGAGCTTAAAACAGGGCTTTCTTTACCTGCTCCTTTCTGAACATCAGCAAAACCCACCAGACATGTAAATATGTGGGCAATTTTATTAAATCATGTGTGATTGGAGATGCCTGAACCTTCAGTTTCCTACACTACAGCAGAATCTCCTAAACCTCCTGCTCGGTCTCACTTGTCTCTCTCTTTCAGCATTCCTTCTCACGAGTTCAGGTGGTACCAGAGCCCTCCATCCACTCCTCTCCCCTGCCTACCTCTCCACCTTGACTCCTGCACGTCAGCTGAGGTGTAAGGGTACTGTGTGGTTGCTCTGCCTGCCTCTGCTTGAATGCGTGGAGGCGAAAACACCTCCAGTCACAATCTTACACGTAAACTGCTTCACACAGAGAGATCTAACAAGACTCCGTGTCGGGTGGGTTTACTCTCCAACAGAGCTTCTCCCTGTAGCGACAGCTCCACATGGAGAAACGTGTTAACAGGTGCCACCATTCAACTATCACAAAAAGAAGCTCACAAAGCCAGGTCAACGAGGAGAACCCCATTAAAACGGACAATACAAAAAACAAAAACATGCACAAACAACAACAAACCATGCAGCTCTGCCAGACCTTTTAACAATTCTGACACTACGTTTCACTATATATGTTTAGTAAGGATTAAACAAAATATTTGGACCAAACTGCACGTTTTGTTGCTCGTAAAACAAGTTGCAAACTTACCAGTGAGCTGGTCGTACGATCCATCTAGTTCTCTGGAGTCAGACAAGCTTTGGTCCCTGGTTTTTGTCTTCATTTCCACAACTAACAAAAAAAATTACCCAAAAGAGAGTAAAAACGGACAGGCGGCGTATATGGAACGAGCGTAATGACTGTAAAAGTTTGAAGACAGTGAAAGACAGAGAGTGAGGAGATTTTTAGCTCCGCTGCTCTCTAGTTGGGGTCTGATCTGCTCTCTCAGGAGCTGTGTGGACCCTCTCTGTCTCTCTCGCGTGCACACGCGCGCTTACTCACTCAGGCGTGCTCTGCCTCGCTCTCCGTGGCTTCTTGAGCTGGAAACGAAGTGAAACGATCAAAAGACGGACATTTAATCTCGCGTCCAGGCATATGGGAGTTAAAACAGGGCGTGCATTTGTAAAAATGTCGGGGTTCTCTCAAACCGGCGGCATTTACGCTCTGAGAGGGATGCGCGAGCCGAGAACTGAGCTGCGCGCGCGCCATGACTCTCTTAGAGACCGAGTGAGGGGGATTCCAGTGAACTCAGATCAGGCCGTCTTTTTACATTTTTCTTGTTTCTTTCTTGTTTTTTCGTGTTTTGGTGTTGTTAACCCGAGCTTGAAATGAGCTGCACCAACAGGGACTTAACAGGGACATTGCATTCAAATACATAGACGCTTCGCAAAACCGTTCCAGTTAATACCAAAGGTGTTGAGGTTGAGATCAGGGCTCTGTGCGGGCAGTCAACCATTTATGGACCTTGCTTTGTGCACTAGGGCACAGTCATACTGGAATAGAAAAGGGTCTTCTCCAAACAGTGTCCGCAAAGTTGGAAGCATGTCCAAAATGTCTTGGTATGCTGAAGCATTAAGATTGTCCTTCACTGAAAGTGAAGAGCCTAAACCCCACCCCGAAAAACAGAAGTATCCCAATGCTTTGTAGGCAACACTTCAACATTATAAGAAACTCTTTGGTCACTTCTAAAGATTGGCTAGCCTTATAGAGCTATCATGAGCCATTTTTATACACATTATGCCCTTTACCCCATTGCTAATGGATAGGTATGGTGCATTCTCAAAACTAGAATATAACACCCAGAAACTGACCCCGGTTAAGTGTTTGAGGATACAAACTAAGGTGGACCTACAAGGTGGGCTGGTGGGCATATATTATGTGTATCTTCCAGAGACAACTGTGTACTATGCACTTCAAATCATAATTTGCTGACAGCCTATTATTTTTAATTGCCTCACCCACAGTCTGGGAAAAAAAAGGATGACCACAGGCAAATTTTAAACACTTATCTGATACAATAAAAATTCCATGAATATAAAAACAAGCATCTCAGTTGAATATTGCTTTCTTGTATTCATGCAAATGAAATGATTTCTGGACATTTCAAGAAAGAGAGAAGCTTTCGTACTGTAAATGAAATGTAATTCATTTTATTACAAGATCTTTGGTAGTTCTGTATGTAGGGTTCTTTAAAATTATGCTTTATTGCACTTTTTTTATTACACTACAGTTAGTAGTATGACTCCATTTCCCATACTGCCCTGTTTTTTTTATTATTATTATTTCTTAAAACTACATGGAGCTAGCCTGGACTCCCAGCTACATTGAGAGCACGCTTGGACACCCACCCCCCCTCCTCCACACACACACACACACACACACACACACACACACACACACACACACACACACCAATACACTACATGTGCACCAACTGGGCCCGGACGTGGTTAGCTTTGCATTGTAGGGGTTGACTGTTTTAGTTGTATGTAAGCCAGGAGTAAAGCTATACTTCATTATTTATTTTCTTTTTTGTTTGTTTGAAATATATACACATGCTCTCAAGGAAAAGAGTAAATAAACATTGCACGTTAAGTCTCCATATATTGTTGCCGAACCATTTTATTGAGGACAAGCCATAGTCATTACACATTTAATTATCTAATTACTGGGGATACATTAATGCCAGGCGCTTTGGTAAAATAGCTCATACACAGAACAAGATTCTTCAACAGCTTTTTCCCTGCCACAGTTAGACTGATGGCAAAACAAAAAAAAAACACAATACCTCACCTCACTACACACTACCCCACACACCTCACTTTTACTGTTGTCTGTTTAAGGTGCAATTATGCCAACTGAAGCAGTTAGAATTGTGAAACTTCAGGTACAATATCAGGTGCAATACTCAAAATGTGTGTATTTAAAAAAAATCCTTTGTAGATAACCCTCTTGTACAGTGATACTTATATCTTTATATATATCTATATATTTTATATACTACTAGTAGACTGCTCTATTCTCTGCTTTATTTTTCCTGTCTTTTCTACCTATCAAAAAATGTAACCAGACTCAGAGAGCTTTGCACAAGAATTCCAATGTGCATGGACTGCTGGTCCCATGCACAAATGGCAAATAAAAATCTTGAATCTTGAATCTTGAATCTTGAAATACATCCCCAGTGGTTTATTACTCACACTTACTTTTGAAGTGGCTTAAGAAATCCTTTATGTTTGGGTGTCAGACAGGAAGTCCAGGCATTTCACCATCAGTAGCTGGAGATCCAGGATCTGGTATGGGTTCAAGCCATATGAGTGTGACGCCAGGTTAGGTATAAAACTAGTGACAAAGGGGTTACATGTATTTATTTATCTATGTGCCTCCTGTTCCAGTAGCTCCAGTTACACAGGGTATTCAGTTCATCCATGTATCAGTGCATATAACCGCTTAGAGCCAAAAAAACGCATTGTTATATAATATGCAGAGTTACATTCATAGGTCACTGTTTATCTTACACTTACTGCACATGTTCTTCCACCATCGTGTCAGTACACAGCTGTAAGCTATCATGGATCACTGAAAGTAAAGGGAAACATTTAATTGAAATGACAACAAAGTGTCATAGTTACAGTGGGTTCTGTTTGTATCTATCTGTGTCCAAACTCATATCACTCCTATATGTCACCATCATGCATCCAGAAACATATCAAGTCTCATCGGTGATACATGTCATTGATGAAGGCACTAGGGAATGCTTGGACATAAATTGCAACTGCGTTTTATGTTGAAGTTGTATCAAAAAAATAACACCCAAGCAACTTATATTGTGTATGTCTCCCTCATGGCACCAAAACAGGCCTGATCTGTCAACGTCTGATCAGTATTATGGTATCTGACACTGAGATGTTAGCAGCAAGTCCATTTGTCATCCATGAATACACAACAGCACACAGTATGAACAACATGAAATTCTTCTCTGCATTTAACCAATTCACCGAGCTCATGGGTACCTCAGTGATGCCACTACAGTCCTGGGATTCAGGGGCAACTGTGTAACCACCAGGCCAGCATGAATGCCAGAAGCCAAGCTTTCCCAGCAGAATATTGCTCATAGCATCTCACTGCCTCTGCAAGCTTGCCTTCTTTCTATTCATAAACCTGAGCAGGTGTTGCAGACTGTGGCTGGAACTAGGAAGGTAGATCTCTGGAAGCAAGGTTGGTGGCCAAGGTTTAATCAAAACTTGTCAAAGAGAATGAGTGACTGGCTAAACGCTGGTGAAGCTGTACACATGACTTCAGCCGTATTATATGGCATTATTGTATGACAAAGTGAATGTTTTAATTTTTGAGTGTGTAGAGGGTGCCATTATTATATGTCTACACAATTTTCATACAGTTAACTTCATTAGCCGTTTACACTAGTGTTAGAAAGTAAATTGCTAAAATCCTATATTTTTACATTATTTAAGAACACCTTTCTGTCATATTGTTCCAGGCAGCCTCTAGATATTCAAACCTTTTTTCTACAAGGCCTTTAACTTTGACTCCTAGACCTATGTAATTACAATAAAAATGTTAGAATGGCACCATCTCATTCTCAGTGAGTTTCCATTCAGAAGCTGTTTTAACTGCAATAGAAAGAACATCAATAGAACCACCATAGTTTTTGTTGCTTATAACAACAGACCATCTCACATAATGTAAGTGATTGGATAATGATTGAATATGTTGGGTGGCAAATGTAAGAAAGGCAAGGGAGGTGGGAGAATCAATAGGCTTGAGGAGTGAGTAAGTGCGAGGCGTTATCAGTATGGCTCTGGGGTAAGAGGGAACAGATTTCATGACACAGATATCGCCTAGAGCTTGAACTGGTTGTGGTAATGAGGCCCTGGCTTCTGATGAAATATGAAGTCCATAGGCACTGGAATACATTGTAGCTGGAGTTCCATGGGACGGCACAGATTGCTGCAAATGCTGTGAGGGAGTTTAGCCAGTGCTGGAATATTCACAGTCTGCAGTGGATTCTGACATTCGTGCTCATGAGTAACCCTTGTGCTTCATTGAGGATGAAATCCACCCTGCCAGTTTATGTTTGAGGATTACAGCTGGGGTTGCCTGATAACTGTTTCAAATCAAGCCAGCCATGTAGTCAAAATTGCTCTTGATAATCCATGATGCACAGATTCACACTCACAGAAACCACAGAAACACACTCGCAAAAATACATGCACGAGGGAAGGCATTTGAACAAATTGCTGCAAAATGGCAGGACTCGACTACAATAAGCTTTTACAAGACTGGACAGGCAAACACAAGTAATGAGCGATTAAAAAAAGAGTAAACACAAAAGTTACAAGAAACAAACAACCCGTGTTGTCTGATAAGCTTTAAGTGTACAAATTTAATTTAATAGGAGAAGGGAGAAACATTTTTATCTTTGAAAGTTGATGTATTAAGTCATTTTAAATTTTGATACCATGTAAAAAATGCCTGTTATGTGAAAGAAAAAAATTGATATGCAGTTCTTATTGGTATCATTGGTATCAAGCAGTGTAGTTTGAATCACATATACTTGTTTTGCATAGTGAGTGCTGCACCATGCAGAAATGATTACATTGTCCAGTTATTCCGAATTGGAAAGCTGCATAGTTTTTGTCTTCATTCCAGAGGTGCTTTATAGGTTTGAAAAAAGGTGACTGCCACCACAACAGTAAAGATTACCAGGAACCACTCAGCATTAAAATGTACCTTGTGCCATTTCATACAAGAAGTGTCTGTCTCAGTGTGGATAAACTGTGAGGATGAACTTGATAAGCATTGTTAAGCCTCATTGTGCCATTCTCCAGGCCCTAGCGTGCGACAGAAGTACATTACCCACACCAGCCAGCACTGTTTATAATAAACATGATGGCTCCATGGACTTCTTCTCCACCAGCATTATGCAAAAGACACAAAGGCTCATATACTAGGGGTGGAGGTCTCCTAGTGAGTTGGATACTTGCCTCTGGACCAAGAGGTCATGGGTTCGAATCCTATCTTCAGCAGACCACCACTGGTTTCCCCTGTAGTTAGAGAATGGAAGTCGCTTTGGGTAAAAGTGTCTGCCATAAATGTAAACCTTTTCCCACTTCTTGGTGGTGCAGTTTTGATGCTCCTGTGGCCTCTGGGGACACACTTCCTTGTTCATCACAGGCATTATTGACACATCTTGTAGCCCTTTCAAGACAAAGTCTGGTAAATGGTGCTTTCTGTGATTACATTCTAATGTTGAATTGGAATGCGGTTTGCCTGGTTCTGGTCCATGTTTGTATTTGCAATTTCACTGTGTTTGGCTATCGAATTGCTGACCACTGGTAGCTTGAAACCATTGAAATTGTGTATTAAAAGACCAGGATAAGCTGGTAGCGTAGTGGTTCGGGTATTTGCCCTGTGTTCAGTCGCGGGTTCGATTCCCAAGACCGCTAGGCACCTCTAAGCTATCCTGAGCACGGTACCGTCCCCAAACACTGCTCCCCGGGTGCTGTGTTCCTGGCTGCCCACTGCTTGACTTGGTGAATGGGTTAAATGCAGAGGTTGAATTTCAAGCTGTTCACGCTGTGTGCTGTGGTGTGTTCACTTTCATGACAAAAATGGTCACTTTCACTAAATTTGTTTGGAAGATACTAGAACGAGCATGTCTAGTTTATCCCACTTCCACCACTCCACCAACTGCCCTGTAAATTTGAACTTTTAGCAGCAGGCATAACAGTGATGGAATCAATATGTGCATCTGAAGGTTTTGATTTTTATTTTGGTTGTTTTTGTTGTTCACTGTAGCTGTCTTGTCCTGTTTTTTTGTTTATGTGGAATATTTTTCTGTGTAGACCTGAGCCAAATTTCCTACAGTGTAGGACAAAAACGGGATTCTTGAGTCTCTTGCCTAATGTCGCTTGTCTTTTCCTTTCTAGCTGTCATTTGAGCACCAACTGCTGCAAAACTGGTCTGACTGACTAAACTCCATCATTTTTATTTAATTTAACCATGATGCATTTTATACATTAAATGATTAACTGCAGAACCTACTCAGCTTACATCATTGTTAAGGTTTCTGTGGAAACAAAAGGGTTAAATCAAAATGTTTTCCCTCCATGGTATCTAGGTACAAAGAGACAAACTAGTTTGTTAAACCTTCAAGAACTGGATCGAAGGCTTTCTACATTTGGATAAGCCACTTACATATTTAGGAACAGACAGTGGAATCAACCAGTCATGTTTGGATTTTGAATGGGTGGGACTATTTTTGAGAGGGAAAGCATCACTCTATGCCATCTGCATGCCTTGGATATGTAACTGACTATAAATCCAGTAGTCTAACTAAGATTCAGGCAGTTGTTAAATACAGCGACTGCTGCATTTGGACATTTATGACCCAAACTGGGGGCCTAGCTCTAGCCCTGGCTTACTACTGATTAGACTGTTAAATTGCACAATGGGGGCAACCAGGAACCTGGTGGTTAGCAAGTTGTCTGCAATCGGAAAACCATGTGTTTGAATCCAAGGACTGTCAGTGACACCACTGAGGTACCCTTGAGCAAGGTACCATCCCCACACACTGCCGTCTCTCTGGCTGCCCACTGCTTCATGGGTTAAATAAGGAGAAAAAATTTCACATTGTTCACACTATGCCGATAAGGGTCACTTTACAATTTGTATGAAGATGGTAGGTGTAGCTAATTAACTGTAAACTGTAATGTAGGTACCATAAAAGCAAATACACAGTCAACAATAAGGCACATGTTTTAAAGTTACAAGAATAAGATCACTCATAACATTATTGGCAAGAATGGGATCAAGCAATGTTTCAGCTCTTTAATGTGAGCAGACAGAAGCAAAGGGTCCCTTAAGGTCTCTTCTGTCTGCCATTCTTACATCTTCACACCTCCTGCCCGCTTTCTCTGCTGTTCTCACTCTTCTTGGGGCACGTCGATTGTCCTTGATTACTCTGCTTGCATCTTTCATGAGCCGCCTTCTTTGTGAACATTGAGAAAGTGGACTTTCAGATTTGGGACTGTGTGTGTGTGTGTGTGTGTTTTACTATGAATAAGAATGTGTGAAGTAAAAATGAGTGCTGTTTGCACTGAAGAACATTTCTGATGCTTGTTTGTCCACATAGCTTTTTAACACAAGCGCATTATACTAAACACATGTCACCAATCCTGGTCCTTGAGAAAACCATGCCCTGCAAAACCTTCCTCTAATGTCCATAACTGGGGAGAAACTAATTAGTTGTATCAGGCATATTAGGGCAGCAAAAACATCATCATTTGCAGGGGCAATAAAACTCTATGACCAGCTGTTGGAATTATTTCTGCTTTGACTAATCAGTCATTTCTGAAAAACACAACTAGATAATCAAGGATGTAGGACTGCTGCCTTTGCTGTGAACTGGAAGAAAAGTTTTGAGTAGCTGGATGACCCAAAGAAACTTCTGTTTGAACTAGTACATTATGAATTAGTGATACATTATGAATGCTCAAAATGGCTGTATTTCTTTTAGCCAGACACCATTCATAATTACCAGAACTGAAGAGGGATGGTTTATTTCACTGCATCCTAGTATATGGTTGAAATAATAACAAAATGCGACTTTACTGGACTTGGCAGAAACGATTTGGAGTAATTAACGAATAGTCATTTTCTAGAAAGGCATGGGATGTAATTCTGTTGAGTGGCTATAAAACCATTGTCTTTTAACATCTGGCTCCTTTCAAAAGCAAGTGGCCACTGTTAAAGGCTTTTTTAGGCTCAGCATTCTGATGAAAACAGTGTTCAGGTGCGAATCCCTCTCCGGACTTTGCGTCTTTCTGGCTCTTTTTTTCTCCTCCAATCTCAGCCATTGTTACCGTAATCCATGCTGACTGTCCACCATCTCATCGCTGATCACATCTTGTTCTTGAGCCGTACGATTTTAGGGAAACACAATGGCCAAGGACAAGCGGGTTAATGAGCAGCTCAATCTCTGTGATCTCATCAGCCAGCATCTCTCTCTCTCTCTCTCTCTCATACACAGGAAAAATACAGAAATAGAGGATGAGGAAAATAGGAAAGGATTGCCACAGCTAGAAGGGATCCTACTCTCATCAACTACAAATGATGGCTTGAAATAAATACATGGTGACCCTGCACTGTGCCATTCCTCACAAGATGGGAAACATATCCAGATTATATATATCCAAGAAGATTACTTGCTAGAGAGACTGTGTCTCTGTCAGATTCTTCAAAGCGAGATGTATTAGAAGGTCAAATGGCAGGCCCAATGTAAGCCACCAGCACACTGCAAAATAATCCAATATGTGAGAGTCATTCACTCTACCCACGTGAGCAGCATTGGTCTGTAAGGAGTTAATGATCAAGGCCTTAATATCCTTCAGCAAAGGATATTAATCCTGGGGGCAGCTGGTAGCCTAGTGGTTAGGGCATTCGCCCTGCGATCAGAAAGTCCAGGTTCGATTCCCAAGACCGTTAGGCACCTCTGAGGTACCCTGAGCAAGGTACCGTCCCCACGCACTGCTCCCCGGGCGCTGTG